>JARFNW010021992.1:0-14832 GCA_031763155.1 Dirona albolineata | reverse complement strand
CCTATCCAGAAGGGTGACGTTTGTCACTCAGTCCGCTTCACGCTACGGAAACCGGGATAAGCACCGGCTCTATGGGCATCATGGCTCGAAAGGACTTTGTTTTGAGTAGGACCTACGTGATGTTATTATAAAGCATAAACAGTCAGTAAATTAATAAAGCCTTGCTCCAAGAATTAATTAATTCCCTTATCATAAATGCTTAGGTCCTACAACAAATTAATTATAGATTTAGAAAAAGTAAAGCAGTATGATGATTGATTCATTTTATAGAAATTGCATGTCTGGTAATACCAGGTATTCTGGAAGGGTAAATTGACTACAGGTAACAATGAATCGATAGGGATTCAATACTCCTGAAAATTTGTAAATGCAAAGCAGCAGGGATATGTAGTATATTTTGCAAATATCGAGCGTATATGTTAAATGTGACACAACTAAGACGGTTTTGCAGATGAACATGTGACCGGATTGGCAAAGAAAGGTTTGATGAGGTTTTTGCAGACCTGAGTGGAAAATCCGACAGAATCATAGCATGAAGAAGGAACTCCATCTTCCGAAGTCTACCATTCCGTGAAATCATCCATAACAAGTTTGGATTTCGAAAAATACCATCTTATTGACGGTTGGACTCTTTTTAGGTGCAGCAATTGTAGTAGATAACCGCCGTCTGCAGAGTGAGCCAAAATTTAATCAATTTAGGCGGTGACAACGTGGAAAAGATATAGAATGAGGTCTTTCCTCAATCATGTTTGTAAATCGTGGAAAAGAGACAACGTAGAATAGAAAGATATGTTTTTGTATTAATAAACTTGCTGCATAAGTAAAGCAATGTTTGTATCTCACTTTTGAGGTGACACTCGTGTGTGTTAAATAGTCATATCTGCAGATATATCGGTTTCTTTACACTTGAATGTAAGTATTGTGCAAATGACATCCAGCCTCTCATCCTAGGTCGCAAGATGTCAGCCACCCGATCGATACTACAACGGGTGGTATCCTATCCGTGACGTCAGACCACCGCCAGTACGAGCTGCAGGTATGGAAACTGTCAAACCAGCATCCTTCCGGTGAGTGGCATCCGAATAGTGACTTTGCAATAGCCTATCCCAGACTACGTACGGACGCATTCTGAGAATATCATGTGATCTTGCAAATTCCCGTAAAGTGATGGGTTATCAATTTTGTGTCAGTTGTAATATGCCGGGAGTGGATTAGCTTACAAAATAGTCAAACAACAGGTTGATTTTCAATCAGCAAATTCCAGGAATTGCCGAGTCTTGAAAAGTTCTCACTACGTGTTTGTACTACGGGAAATGCAATTTGCGGATGGGAGTGAGTGGTGTGGTATCAAGTAGAATTTTTACCCACTGCTAAATGGATAAATGACGAGGCGAAAAGGAAAATGTAGTCTGTTATTTCTATTTTTTTCCTATCTTATTCTGGGCTAAGAATAAGAATAGTGTACATTTATATAGCGCTTATTCACGATCATCACACTGATCTAAGCGCTTTACAGTAGCATAGTTGCCTCGGGAAAGCAACGGAACAAACAACCATGAATACGCCACACGCAGCCTGTTAGGCGCGAATGTATTTTTTGGACGAGGACAACGCTGCCTATAGTTGAGGGAACCTCCGAATTTAACGTTCGTCTCCGATAGGACGAGGTAAGCAGGGCAAAGTGACACAAGCGTCGGTGAGCCAATACATTTCATTATGTATAAATATTGTTGTTGACGGGTTTAGATCTAAGGCGGTCACCCGCCTATTCACTAGCCACGGTAAACGTTGCTTGTCAACACCAACAGCCGAGTCGTACCCACTGTTCGGCAATGATTAGTAATAACTACCACGTAATAGCCATTTGAGGTGCATTATGTAACAAATTGCCTTTGGATCTTTATTTGTCAGGAATCAACAAGTGATATGTCATATCTGTGACGGGGGAGCGAGTTCGGGTTACAAAGGTAAGATGACTGACATACTTTATTGATTTTTTTAAAAGAATAACTCGTTCAATTGTCTTAATTCTGTGGCCGGCCGGTGAGGCGATTGCGTATGCAGCGATGGCAACAAACCAACAACAAAAAGTCCCACCCTCTTCACCTGAGCTACCGAATTAAAGGCCAAGATCCTTGTTCCGAGAAAAAGACACAAGGGAGATAAGAAAACATTTGTTTGCAGAGACACAATATTTTTAAGAATTATTTCCCTTGCATTTTCCTAACCCTTTTTCAATACGGTAATTTAAATAAAAAATAAAGTAACGTTCTTATTCTTATGAACATTAGACACATAATATCTCGACCTGTGTAAAGTCTGAACATTCAGTGTGTGTGTGTGTGTGTGTGTGTCGTTTTTTTCTTGGTCATTTCCTTTTATACTGCAGTGTGGTGTAGGGACCATCTCTAAAGAAGATAGAACTGGAAGCTCTTTAATCAAGAATCGAAGACAAGCAGGTGATCAACCCACTGTGCCAAGTGGGTAGAATTTCAATTTGTATTGTCATACCCCCAGACCTAATGGCAAGTTTATGACATTATGACTTTTTACACATGAAATGTTCCCTATTGATAGTCTAAAATAGCCTCAACTGTGAAAAATGGGGAGTTGATAAATTAGTCCACCTTTAAGTCTGTGAATGAGAGTTTCCTTATTTCCTCCAAAAGCACAACACATGACGACGATGACAACTACAGCCGGATGCTACCCATGCTCAACCCCGTCACGTGCATCCCAGTCATCAGTTGTTGTCGACGGACATTGGCAACTACACAACCCTACCCCAACTTCGTCACGCACATGCCAGTCATCTGTTATGGCTGACAGACATTGGCAATTCCACAACCCACCCCCAACTTTATCATGCGCATCCCAGTCATCTGTAGCAGCCAGATCTGTTGCGGTCGACAGACATTGTCAATTCCACGACCCACGTCCAACGTTGACATGCGCATGTCAGTCATCTGTTGTACCTAGATCATGTCAGTCATCTGTTGTACCCAGACCTGTTGTAGTCGACAAACATTGGCAACACCACGACCCCCACAGCAGAGTACACATTTGTGATGAGTCAAGGGTCCATAAAACCAATTGGTTTAGTAAGTGTTTATTATCCATCAAATGAAACTGAAATGTTATCAGAGTTCATAGTTTTACAATGTTTGCTTATGCAATTGTACAGTGTGGGGTGGGTGGGGGGGGAGAAGATAAACTGGAATCTGAAAAGTAGTTCAATGCTGACACTGTGTATATTGACTTGACACTCTCCCCTCCATTTCCGTCACCGCAGATCATTATTTTGTGGCTACAAAATTAGTTGGGTAAATCCTTCTAAAACTCAAATAAAAAGAAATCCCTTGCATCCTGAGGCCCATTGAGGTAAAGGCCAACCCAATCATAACATCATCAAGCCTTTTGGATTGTCAACTCCATAGGCAAATGCCATTGTTCTTTACATGTTTTATTTCAATCATAGGAATGTGCATGTTTTCTAACGACACACATAACAAGTTGCATGACAGTATTTCTGAAATGAAAACAAAAAATTACCAGGCTTGTCTTGAAGAAAAATATAAAGATTTTGTGCTTCTATCAACATGAGAATGAAATTACACTGTATTCCTCCAGTGAAACCAAGGACTGTTGATAAAGTAGTAGGTAGCTGGTTTATGCCATAGATGTTCTTACAGTAAAGCCTATATATTTTCTAAGTGACCTTATCTGAATTTATCTCCCTCCATCTTGGCTGCAGAGATCTATTGATCAGTTGGTTTTTTTAAAGACTTTTAAGAAACTTGCCAAGAAATACTTTAACTTTGCTCCATCTGTTTGAAACTTATGATCTCAATCGCCGCTACATGAGATATCATCCAACTCTAGATTTAAGACAACTGTCAAGACACATCTCATTAAATGTCATCTCATGTCTTTTTCTCACTGCTCATATGAAGCATATTATGTGTACATGCTTATTGCATGCCTGAATTCTATTGAAAACGAGCTTGTAGAGTATAAAGGTAGGGCCTACATGATTAACATTATTGTGGTCATTACTAAGACAGAATTATAAGAATAAACAGAAAAATATTAATTGTTGACAATGATTTGCATTTCAGCTGAACAGATTACCGTGGAAATTAAGTGGAGACAATTCAAGAAGCTAGATTGCACGCCCACACACTATCGTAGCCCAAAGACAGGGAACAAGAGTCAGAGTCGAACTAAGAGAGGATCACAATGTAAAATAGTGGAGAAAAGGAAATGGTGACTTTGACAGTGAACATAAATTTTTGGGGGAAATAATATATTTAAGGGCCATCCTAACATCATTGAATTCATATTTTGAAAAAGAAAATGTTGAAAAAACATCAAATGTTTCATCTTTATCAATAAAAATGTTTGCGAAAACAAAATGAATGGTGTTTCACAGGCTTTATTTATTGACAGAAAAAAATCACAAATATAAAACAATAAATATTTTCAATCTCCAGGACTAGCTAGTTATTTGCAAAAGCCTAATAGTGCTTTAAGCTTTTATAGAAATAAGTATTCATCCAATTTGATTCATTGGTTGAAGTGCATTTTCAAAAATAATACTGGGTTTCAAATCAGTTTATATTTCAACATATATAATATACTATATTATACACTATATATATATATCATTTCAATGAGTGTTCAATGTAAAAGTTACGTACTATGTAAACAAAGTGTGTTTCTCAACATATTTTTGTTAATATTATAAATATATAAATATTATTTGTACTAATTTAACATTTTGAGTAGTAAAGTTACAACATAACCCTCGAGTAGTATGATTGGTAACCATGAAATTGATTGACATTTACGGGTTGTTATATTTTTTTAAATTTAAAAAGAAACAAAGATCAAAATATTTTTTTAAATTATGAAAATAAGAATGGAGACCGTTTTCTTTATCTATGGTTTTATGTTATACACCATCTTCAAAACATAATACTGATGTAGTAATAAAAAAGGTTGGTTGAATATAACAAAATAAAAATGTTAAAAGATGACACAGAAACCTATTCTGATAGCAGAATGACAAAAAGGTCAAAGGTGATTCCAAAATTGGCAAATGCATGTTGATGTAAATGCCACAGCAAATATTATTTTTAAGAGATTTTTGTCGCAAGTGTACGGCCCCTGACTGACTGGGAGTAGGAGGCTCTATATGCAACATCAGTCACATAACAAGTATCTTTTAATTTCACACTCTGAGCTATGGTACCACAAAAAGGACACCTTTTGGTTGACAAAAAGTCAGCGGTACAAACAATGTATTATCAGAGGAAACAGGCCATCCCTTCTAGTGTCCAAAGTGAAAGGGCATACAAGTCGACTGGACTAGCTTGCATAAAAACAAGTTCATGAGAGAGTAAGGCCAATACAAATACTGCATTAAGGTAAACATGATATAAGGCTTTTTTTAATACTGTTGTTAAAAATGGAATACTGTTGTGGAACAATACTGGGTGTAGCAAATAAGTTCAACATGATATTTATGACAAAACAATTTACAATCTCATTACAAAAGGAAGTGGGAGGGGGATGTGATATGTAAGATGTTTATTAAGTATCAAAAGTCGTAATACGAAAAAGTCTTTGGTAATTGATAAAATATTTCCCTTCATTTACAGTACTAAGAGTTCATGAAATATATTCTTTTTTTTAAATGACTTCATGTTATTGCCATAGATGGAACAAGGATAAAATAAATTGGTATTTTAAAATGCATTATACTTGGTAAGAACTATCATCAGAATGTCAAAGACAATTTCAGTTGAAGGCACTGTCTTATTCTTTCCTAATTCACTCAGTTTCAATTGCAATAGGACATCTTCTTATCAAAAAGATGAAAAGGCATTTGATTTTAAACAATATAGTATATTAGCTTAGTAAATGTCAAGTAAGATATTTTTAATAAACAAGCTCAAATTATTGATAGAGCTAAAACAAGTTGTCAGTGATTTCTTCTGTGAATCATATCAAATAGGACAACTGATATCTAAATTTTGTACTGAAGAGACATTGAAAGCGAATCATTCTGAGATTTTCAATGTTGATAATAAAATAGGTCCGAAGCTTTATCACAAAAAGAAAAATATATGATTGTAAGCAAATGAGATAAAGATAAATATTTCAAGAAATTATTATGACAAATGGCCGTGCTAAATCACTTCTTCTGTCTACACGCCAAATTTCTCTGCCCATGCTTTTCTCCAGCATTGTTCCTTGACGTTAAACTCTCCCCATACACCTGAAATATAGAAATTAATGGACAGAATATAAAGTATTTCATCTGGAAACAAACTCTACATTCAACATTATATTTTAACCTACAAGCTCTGTACTGACAAGTGCTTGACAGCAATCCATATGCAGGTTGTTTTGAAAATAAATCCCTAATGTGAATCACCAATATCTAGAAAGGGTCGATTTGAATATTACCCTATCTAAATCCAACGGATGTGACAATTTCTTTACCATGTTTAATTTTCATATTTAGCAACTCTGTTTAATGATTGGTCATTCAAAGTGGCTGATCATACAAATACAACATAAAAATTGTGAGGTAAGTTTAAAGCTTAATTTTCATAAACTTCCAGAATTGTTTTTGTTTTGTTAATTAAATGTCACACTCTGTATTAATTACGGGGACACCCAAAAAATGCTGCTAATTATAAACTGTTACATAATTTGACCTGACAGCAGTCCTTTATAATTAGGTTTCTTTCATGAGACCAGCATAATTTTTATCATCTAAAAATAAGGAACAGTTAAGGTACCGGTAGGGCACGTGCATATTATACATACTGCATGAAGCAGTCCTAAATAGATTAAAGAGATCAGCATTTCCAAAAGATGGTAGAGGGTAATGTTCCAGTTAAGCACATAAAAGTGCCCATTGCAATTCCTAGAGTGCAAAGAGTAGGCCACTTAAATTGTGATATGCATACCCTTCCCTTATGTTTAAATCTGCCCAAGACACACCTTATGAAGATGAACATGATTTTGCGTTAGAGCCCCAAAGATTCAAACTTAAGATATTCAGTCAGTCAAAAGGTCATGAAGGTCATGGTGTTGCACTTAAATTTGCAATCTAAGCAAGCAATTCTGTTACAGCATTTTTAAAATGTATTTGTTTGATTTTTTTCACTTGAACAAGGTGAACAAAAGCTTTGGGTGACAACCATACCCCCTTCCAATTCATTTGATAATGAGCAAAACTTTATCAAAGCAAAAGAAATCATTCTATTTGACCACAGAGTACAATAGATCAGTGTATTGTTCATTGGGTCAATTGGACGATTGGGAACATTGATCTGGTCTGATCATCTTCTTGTCCTCTTTGCCTCATCTATAAAGCCAAATGATGTATATTTCATATTCATCACTTACTTTCTTTGACACTGACAATGAAGTACAAATCAAACTTACTCAACCAATCACGCTTCATCTTGAAGGCTTGGGGGTCGATGTCTTTACGGTTGTTCCATACAGCCATGTTGTGATTATCGTGGTATTCGCTGACCTGGTCATTACTATTGTAACCAGGCATGGTGGAAATACGCAAGAATCGTGACAAATCATTGTAGTCATCAGTCGGAGGGGTGAAAGGGGGAGGAGCCAGCATGCATGAAGGACGAGCTGGTTCCCTCATTGGTTTCAATGCGCCATCAGGAGTCTTTAATGACAGAAACAAAAAGAAGAAATTATGGATCAGGTAAGTATAAAAATGTGATTTACACTATATATTGTCATCATGACATCAATTTGTCATTTGAGTGAATAATAACTCTTTTAAAATACACGTAGATGGATTCAAATGTAAGAAAATAATTTAGGCCTACTATAACTGAAAGTCCTAATCTTTGGTGATTTAAGTCCCCTACACCAAACGTTTTAACACAATGATAAAGGAATTAAAGATTTTAAAAACAGCATTCATTATTTTTCCAGGGCAAATTCAATAAATTTTTGCAAATATGGTTCAATGTTGCAAGAAACGCACAACAAGATAAATATAATAAGAAATATTTAATGTTTTCTTCAAAACGAAATTATAATTATGAAACAAGAAAATTAACATAATCATTTGGTGTTAAATATGGTGATCTGAGAACATCCACGAGCCTGGTTAAGTTAGCCTTTCTGAAAATGTAAGTAAGTGGGGTTTTTTTATTAAAAAATTGTATCTGAACATCTGCAATCTATAGCTATTTGGCAAATATCAAATAGTTAAGCTAATCTTCTTTTTTTTTTTAATGCAGAAATGATTGAGACAAAATTTGTTCTTAAATTGTGTGGGGAAAAAATGAATAAATAATAGTTAAGCAAAGACTTTGAATTCTAATTCACTATGAAAGGTAGGAATATATGATCTCTTTAGTGGTCCCTCATGCAATCAATAAAGAAGTGAACTTATACATAAGGAGTTTTAAGGAGTAAAATAGGGAAATGGATCATATGGGCTTCATGTCAATGTCATTTGATCAAAGAGTAAAAATAGAACTTCAAAGTAGAAAGCAAAATTCAAATTAAAACAAATTTTGAAACAAGATAAACCTTAAGATCATGAATGTCAAATTTTGGACATTGTCCCAACATAGGGGATTCCAAAATGCTCTTTCCTCTGTCGTCATCCATTTTTAGAAATGATCCCATACCCATTTTCTTTCTTGCATCTTTGAGAAATTCCAATCTTTCTTTATCCCTATGATCCTTTTTGGCTATTTCAATGCACTGCCTTCGAAACTCTGCTTCCCTTTCGATATCAGGATGGCCAAGTACAACTGGATCATAGGGTCGTAACGTGCAACTTGCATTCAAACATTGGCCAGGAAAACATCCACCTGGACAAGTTGCACGTGGAGGGGTTTTGCATTTTCGTTTAGTATCTGTCATTGTTGATAATTCTGTAGCTTCACTTTACCTTTAAGATCATATGAATTTTGTTAGACGACTTTTAGCATTTTAAACTTCCAGACTTAAATCAAACAACATCAAAATTACACTGTTCTATCAATGCATGGGCAAAAAATCACAGCAGACAAACAGAGGTTGGGTTTTTTTTTTTGCGGGTAGGCCCAAGTCCCAAAAGTAAAAGTCACTCAGAAATACACAAAAAATAGAAATTAAAATCATGTTAATAAATATGATATAAGGTACTGTGAGTAACCAAGTTAACCAAGTAATACAAATAGGTGCATGAAAGCCAAGTAAAAAAAGCTTAGTTTCCGAGAACAAGCATATTTCCCTATTTTCAAATATTTCAAATTGTCATTGTTTTATAGCTGATACTTCCAGATGGGCGACAATGACTTTGTGGGAAGAGAGCTCAGATTAGCATCAACCTTGTGGAAATTTAATATTATGTTCTCAGGAAAGGCCACAATGCAGTAAATCCTTATCAAACAAGATAACTTGTAGGTCAAGCAAGTCAAATCAGATCTTCAATTGACAACTACACTCTTAGTCTTAATTGTATTGATCGTCTATATCATCATCTTGGTAGAAATTACAATTATTTTATTTTAAAAATCCTTCCATTAATTAATTGCCTACCTAGCGATCTATCCACCTCACCTCTTTGTCTTAAACTCAAAGACAATGTTGTAAAAGGAGAATTTGAATTTGAGAGAAAAAAAAGTAAATCAATACTTCTAACATTTCTTTCTTGATACATTGATAGTCTAGGTTTAAATCAATAGTTATGAATAAAGATTGTTCTTGTGCAAATATCATTTACAGACAACATATTTCCATCATCTATCTATTCAATCACATTGTCACTAGTATTAGTATTAGACATTGTTAACAAATAAAAGTAATCACGGAATCACAGTTCACAGTGCCTAGCCGTAACCCCGACGTCTACTAAGTAGATTATCTAGATAACTTCAGTTTTGCTACTTTCTAATTACTAAATTAGTTGATTGGGACGGTCGAAGTCTTACAATATTGTTATTAATTGTAATTGTAAGATCTCTGCGTCCTGTATATAGATAATTAATAATAGAGACCCCTCTGCCTCTGCCTCTTACTCTTAGTAAGAGTCTTACTCTTACTCTTATTCTTATCTTTAACTTTAAATTTAAAGGTAAGATGCAAAAATGTAAACTCTTGAACAGTAATCAGCAAGTGAAGTTAATAATCAGTTTATTCATTTTAGCATCCATTTTTAAAATAAATTATACATAAGTTATTTTCATAATTACCTTGGACTGCGACTTTGGTGTAGCTCGTGTGCTTGTACTCATCTTTTCTTAGAACACTTCAAAATTGCTTCTATTAAACGGAAGTTTATGGTATCTTAGTGATGAAATGCTACCATGTTTTTAAAACAGCAACTTTCATTTCCGGATCAAAAAAGTCAGAGGTCATCCTTGCACTTTCGCTTTCTGTCCTTCAAGATTAACAGAGGTATAATATCGAGTCAAGATAGTATATTATTCAATGTAAACTAGACTAGAAGGTCTACAATGTGCTGCCCAATGCGTTAGTCCTATTTTTTTTCCTTTTGGGGACAAAATAGACCCTGTCATTGATTGTTTTAAAACTGCAAGTCGCTTGGAGGTGGAGGTATCTACTTCGGTGGTTGCCCACTATCTCAGACTGCTGTCCTGTCCTCAGTCTTCAGTTTTAGTTTACGAAGACAATATTGATTGTATAATATAGAGTTTTCATTGATCTCTGTAATATTACTCTAAGGCTAAGTTTGGAGGTTTTTGGGGTTTTTTTCGACAACTTCATTGCTGAAAGGCCTTGTGAAACTTGTTCAACCACTGTGGACAGATCACAAACCAAACTTGAGATTAATCTGATATTGATATTGGAGTTGGAGTTTGATGTCTTGATGAAGTGACAGCTATTGTTAGTGTTAGGGCTAGGGGTATATTGTACTGAACTATTACATAATCATATAGATATGCTGGATCTAACAGGGTTGAATGTAAAAATGTATGCCCACTAGAGTTTGGTCCAGCTAGTCCAAAGAGTCAAAATGGAGTGAGTATATTTTACACTATACTACTATAGTATAGCTATGGGAGTTGGGTTTTTTTTGTCATACTCTGTAAGTCTGTCTGGTCCAGGAAGTTTAAATAATTAAAGACTAGTTTAGACTGACATGCCATCTAATTATAATTTATTGATTCATTTTCAGTTCAGGGGTCAAGGAGAAGAGTTCAACATGAATGCAACAAGAAATTTAGCTAAAAGTTTGAACCAGTCAGTCTCCATGTTTAGATGCTCTCGTCTTTCAGTTAGGGCTCTGTCCACAACGAGGAGTGTGGTCAAAAACAGACTCTTCCAAAAATGTGCAGGAAGTCTGGAAGTCTCAAGGTCTAAACTGCTATCCCACGTTATGAGGCCGATGTCGTCAGCAACAAAATTTGAAGTGATTAACGTGCAAGATGAAGAGGATTTCATCAAAAGAGTTATTGAAGCAAGCAATTCAATACCAGTGGTGGTGGATTTCCATGCAACGTAAGTTACTCAGTGCCTACTCCTCTTCATGAACCTTTTCTTATCTTGTCCTTTCTCTTTCTCTTCCTCTTCTTGTTATTCTTCTCCACTGTTTTGTGGATAGAAGCTCAATTGGTAGATGACTCATATGGTCTGTGATGCCATTGTTAATGATTGTTGCAGGTTCAGGTTAGATTCTCACTGGCGACATTTGTCTTGATTATTTGTTTTTCTTTCACTTCATTATTTTTTCCACCTCAGTTCATATTTTTATGGCTCTGCTTTCATTCTTTTGCTTTTATTTAACTGAAAATTGTAAGTTACACTTCAATGTTTTATAACTTTGCTGTTATTATTCAATGATATAAATGTTATCTCAAACAGGTGTTTTTTGCAACTAGTTAAGTAAAGTCATTTGTCTCTTCTAGAAGACAAGAATATTGCAAAATAGGGTTTTATTATTATGAAATGAATTGTACTGTCCCCAACAACTTTTCATTTGATTTTTGAGTGCAGGCTTTAAACCTATTTGACAGCATGTTACCACCTAGTCCTTATGGCCCTATTTATTTCTATAGATGGTGTGGGCCATGCAAAATTCTTGGACCAAGATTAGAATCCCTCTTGTCAAAAGGAGAGGGCAAAGTTGTGATGGCCAAGGTGGATATTGATGATCATCCAGAAATTGCAATGGAATATGGAGTGAGTAGACTGATATTTGTTTGTTTATCGAGTCACCTTTATACTGCGGAAAGTAATGTACATGAGTAATGGAAGTAAATCTGAATGTCAGAGAGGACTACACCACTCATCACCTAACTCATGAGCTAGAATGGCTCTGGATCAGGAGTTTAAGACGAGCAGGTGATGAGCCCTGTAAGTGGACTACAGTGCATTAAAACCCTTTTATACCACCAACTTTGGAACCAAACATGCATCAACAAGAAATCTCAAAATAATTTAATACACTGATGGGGATGTCAACAAAAACTATGCTTAAACTGTTGTGCAAAGCAATCAATTGCATGAATTAGAAATACTGTCAATCCTCTGCAGTGCTGCAATGTGTACGCTTTGTACTTAACTCTTGCTGGCAGTAAATATTGGTGTTATAATGAGCATTGCTCTTATTATTTATGTGTATAATGTAGAGTAAGGTGGCAGTGTCATAGGTTGAAACTATGTTTTTGTATGTTGTCTGACCTGTGGCAGCATGTGGAAATGATGATATAAAAGGAGGTGATGTAAAAAGATTTGACTGTATTTTTTCCAGCTGGAAAAGTAATCTGCAATAAATCATCATCCCATCTAGAGTGATAAATCATCACTTGCCAACTACACGTGAAAGTTAAAGAAACTGAAATAAACACTAGCTCCAAATTGTTTTTTTTTAACTCTGTTTGTTTGCTATGGATGCATGATAGCTTAGTGGTTAAAACAGCTTAGTCTCATTGTGAAGGTTGGGGGTTCAATTCTTACCCAATTGTTACTCAAATTGCCTCACTCAACCCAGGTGTAAAATAAGGTACAAGCTTACAACTGGAGATAATCTGTGAAAGACTAGTGTCCTATCCAGAGGTCTGACATATTTTCATTCTGTCCACTTCACGCTAAGGAAACTGGGATATGCTCCGTCTCTGTTGCCTTAGGCTTTTACTGACTTACTTTTTTTCTTCTTCTTTTTTGTTTTTGGTATATCTGAGGTTTCAACTAAAAGCGCTATATAAATTAACTGCAGTATAATGATTATTATTATTATTATTATTACTATCTCTCCAGGTCCGGTCAGTTCCAACAGTGGTTGGATTGAAGAATGGGAAAGTTCAGAATCAGTTTGTTGGTGTGAAAGATGATGATCAGATCAACACATTTGTGGACACACTGGTTGTATCATGATGTGACAACCTATCAAGCTCAACAATACAGGACGGTTTTTGGTTGTGATGTGATGAATGATATCTGGATTAGTGGAAGAAATTTATTATTGTATGATGCTTGCTTTCTGTCTCTCCTTTCTTTACAACACAACATCCCAACTTCCCCAACCCACTTTCCCTTATCAAATCTTTTGATCGCTTTCTTAATGCAATAAAACATATCATTTTTATAGATCTTAGTGCTTTACATGAGATTATGAAATGATAAAACAGGTGTGAATTAAACATGGAGACGCCAAAGGTTTGGGTAAAGGAATACAGATATTTAAAATCTATTAAGATGTGACGACACGCTCAATCGAAAGATTGCACAAAAAAGGTTTTAAACCCATAAAAAAGTTTCCCCATGGTGCTAAAGCAAGTTACTCTGTCAGAATCAACTATAAGCTCTTAAAATAATTTTTTTTAAAGATGATTTAACTGCGATTTAAAACCATGAATGCTCGATACTTGTCTTACTTCTCTTGGTATGGCATTCCAGACTCTCGGCCCAACATAACGTAAGGATCTCTTTCCAAAATATTTGTATTTCATTATTGCCGCCTTGAAGGTATTTTTGTTTAACTACCTAAACGGTCTACCAGGGCGCTTTGCCTTTTAGGAATTCTTTTGTGTATTGAGGCGCTTTATCACTTCCTTTTTTTGTCTCTTTCCCCCAACTGCATGGCTATACTACACCCTGAGGTGATGGCCAAGACATTTTTTCAGTTTGAAAATATTTTGTTGTCCTTACGATCATTTCATACTTATATTTTTCTCTCAATTTTGTCTATCTCTTGTTAGTGTTAGTCTTATCATATGAATATGTATATATACAGAACATAATGTATTGGTCTATTGTATTAAAATGAATTATTGGATCAAAATGTTGTTATGTTTTTACTTCTTTCATGTTGTCCAGACATTGTAAACATGTCATTCCACCACAAGAGCCACTCTATTGTCATGGGTGACGAAATTCAGACACTTCAACTCACTGACTGATAATCAAAAAGTTTATTAAGAGCACTTTTCTTCACATATAAACCCTACAACAGGTCATCAGTGAAATAGTATAAAACATTCTTGAAGTTGCTTGTTTCTGTTTGTCAGTCTGGAGAAGCTCTTGTTTTACCTGAATCTAAAAGGGCATGAGGTGCAAATCAGATGTCTGCATGCGATAAATATATAACTAGTTTGCAAATTACCTAACAAAACACAATGTCTCCTTATGGCTACTCACTATGATGTTTTAGAATGGTGTATATTGACAATGGTGTGCAATGAAAGTAAAAGTGCAAGATATTGCAAAAGTTTCGAAAGATTTTATATATATATATAATATATATGTTTGTTTGTTTATCGAATCCCCTTTATACCGCAATAAGCAGTGTAGGGACCAGCCATATGTCAAGCTCTGAAG
>JARFNW010021881.1:0-14832 GCA_031763155.1 Dirona albolineata | reverse complement strand
CTTCCACCGGGGTTTGAACCCGCGACCTCTCGAACCAAAGGCGAGTGACTTAGCCACTGTACCACCTGGCTCCCCAAATGAGTGATGGTTGGGAAACGTGAAAAATGAAGCATTGTAGTAAAAAATAAAAGTCCACCTGAAATCCAGTTCTAATATGTACTTTTTATGCTATATATAAGCGCCATGACAAGTGTCAGGTTGAAATGGATCATGGTGAGAATATTGAATGAATGTCTACACAACTTTCATGTTGCACATTGTAATTTTAGACTGATCTATGATGTGCTGTTTATGATGGATAGCAAAAAAGGTAGATGGTGATGGTATTGATGTGGGTTTTACGGAAAATGTAACGAATTGATTTGGTCATAAATAATATAGATCATGATGACATAGATAGTTATAATATGTATTTTAATTTTAATCTATTAGTGATGTTCGAGAATGTTTGGGTTTTTTTTACAGCTGGCCTCCTTGAACAACCCCTAGAAATGCAAGGAAAGAGAGAGAAGAGGAAAGTGGAACGTCTCTCAGTAGCCACCGTACCACATTCAGCTGAAAAGAAAAAAGTGGAAATTGAAGAGGGCTCTGGCAAAAAACTTGTGGAGATAGCTTTCAGTAAGTGTTTTCTCAATTAAAAAGTATTTTTTACCCCTCACTTCATGCAGTTTAAGTATATTATAAGTTAATATTTCAGAAGATTAATGTCAAGGCTCACAGCACAATTACTTAAATACAATAAGTGCCCCCAACCTGGTTTTAACTTGCAATAAAGGGATGATTTTATTTTCTTCATACTCGCTTTTTATTTGCATACATTTCTTACCTTTGAATAAATAGCTTGTGTGTTATTGGCCTAGTCTGGTCACAGGTTTCGCTGATTGAAGACGATTGTTTATTATATATATAGCAGCGTATTGAGCACCCTTGTGGAATTGGGCTTTTATAATACCTTGCTTTCTTTATCAATTTCCTTTCTACCTTTCAGTGAAAGAGATTATAAATACCATTTATTATAATTGATATTAAGTGTCTGTCTCACTGATGACATTTTGTGACACATTATTCATGGACGTATAATAATGTGGTAGGTAGATATATAATGTGGTCACTGACCTTAATCAGTACAGGTCACTATTACAATGTTATTGTAAAGAGTACCTTGTAGATTTCAATGCTCTGAGTTCAATGTCATGGGTTGAGCAATGAATGTTCCTGGCTGGGGTTAGGCATGTCTGTTATTGGTTGCAGCATTGATAATACTTTTTGGGCAGTATGATTTGCTCTATAATTAGCTGTTTTTCCCCCTTTGTATAATTTCAGTTGAAAACAAGTTGAATGTTACAAAGGCCGCAGATTTAAAACCATTGCACCGTCTTTTGTTTCACCGCATTGGAACGGCAAATGAGGTAAAGAAAAATATCAGACAGTTTTGTGGATTCATGCATCCAAAAGAGAGCAAGGAGTATGAAAGAAGAGTAGCTATGTTGACAAAGTGAGTATTGTATACTATTGGCCATTTGTGTCAATAACATTATATCATTTTATTAGATTTGTTGTTTTGGTTTTTTTTTCAGTAAAGAACAAGTTGGTTTCAATTTTAAGAATCAAAACATGCAGTCCAACATTTTCCTTGGCACTGCAGTTAGGTTTGAGACGGAATTATTACTATGTTTCATTTTTCAGGATATTCACTTGAATCTTTTACATAGCATTCAAAATTACATGTTCACTGCCCCATTCCTCAGTCTGCACATGGTGGAGAGCTTGAGATAAGATGATGTTCGTGTACAAAACAATCCTTCCACAACTTTCAACAGCATCAACAAAAATGAGTTTATTTCAATGATAAACAGCAGAAAATATGATCAGGACTTAATGGAGTTGATCTCAAATCTAATTCACATGCGAAGCTACCTTTGATTCTACTGAATTTATTGATTGTTGTTTTATATCCCATTTATTGTTATATTTGTACTAATGAAACTAACAAAGAAAAACAAAACCCCTAGCTTATTACAGCATGGCATTTAAAATTATCGGCCTGGTGTTGAACTTCAGGCATTTTTTTAAATCACATAAAATCTGGTTACCATTGTATCTTGAATAACAATCAGGAAAACTGATGGTGCTAATCTTTCATTATATATGCAAATGTGCTACTGTAATGTGCTTAGAGCATGATGACGATCGTGGTAAGCGTTATATAAATGTCATTTATTATTATTATAATATGTAAAAAATGTGAAATTTTATGATATTTCAGGATGCACCTCCCAGAATTGAAATCGATATGCGTAACTCTTGGTTTGGAGAGAAGTGGCACCAAAAAGGATGTGATTGACAGGATCATGGATTTTCTCATGTCCCCAGATGACAAAGGCATGAAAGTACCCAAAAGTAAAAAGGCTAAACGTAAGTAATTTTAATGTGAAAGAAAGGGAATGCATAGATTAGATTTATGAATCTTGTACGGCAACTTTATGTGGACAGTTGGCTTGGAGAGAAAAAAGAGAATTGTTTAGAATTGATAAAGACTAGCATTTTCCACAACATGTGATGGATGATACTATATTTCGTTCATAGGCTCGATGAATAGTCTTAAGGCCCTACCAGACGGTCACACATTGCTCATACGGCTGTCCAACATGTTCGACAGGATGTTGGTCGTGCTGTCGTCACACAGACTGACCACGTGTATGATCGTGTGGTTGAGAAATTTTACGAAAGTATGATGGCTCGTCATGCGTATGACATACCGGGGACAATATCAGGCAGTGCTTGATATTTCGCCATCATACATGGCCCGACGCCCGTAGACACGTGGCGACAGGTGTTCACTGTTATTCTGGGTTGCTTCAAATTGTTTTTATCGATGTAAATAAACAATAAATCTTGTTGCGCGTATTAAATAATGTCATTTTTTGATTCAGCATCCTCAAATTAGTCAAAGTGCTCGCGGCAAACTGTTTTTATATCATATTATTGAAATAAAAATAAAAGATGGATTAAATGACTCAACACCCTAGATCTCTGCATGCATTCGCACTAATTGTGCCAAAACACATACTGCACCTAACTGCACGCTGTGTACTTACACTCTTCACAGTGGCGTCCTCAAACTAGTCGAAGTGCTCGCGAGAACTGTTTTTATATCATATTTACAGAAATAAAAATAAAAGGTGGATTAAATCACTCAGCACTCTTAGATCTCTGCAAAAATAAAGACTGACTGAAGCTAGTAATCCGTAAAAAAGGGATAAATATGAGTAGTAATACAGCTTCGTGTGTGACGATATAAACAATACAAAGAATGTTTCAGATTTCCCCTTTTTCAACGACAAACAATTAAACGCGTCATCTTGTGTAGCCATCTTGAAAAGAAAGAGATTACACATGATCAGTGAACAGTACTCAGCACGCATGATCCATGTGATGACTGTCATCTGGTAGCTCATGTTGTTTGACGAATGTATAACCAACATGTTGGCTCAATGTTGGATACCGTTTTTAGCCAAGTCATACGCATGGCAGACGTATGTAGGATGTATGACCAACATGTGTGGTCGTCTGGTAGGGCCTTTAGTTTTTTTTATCTGTTTATAAGAAAGTAAATGTCAAATAATGTCAAATAATAACAACAGCTTGAGGTAGTCCAGACCTCAAAAGAAATGTAGTTCGTAGTCTTTGGTCTGTGAGGAATAAAGAGATGTAGCTGACGCAGCTAGCAATTTGAAGTAGAATTAGCCTTGCCTGCTTGGAAAAGTGTATGTGTAATTTGGATTACATTTGCCATTTTTAAAAATATATTTATTTTATTTTTCATCACTAGGCAAATCAAAGTCATCAGATGGTAAAAAAGAAAAAAAGAAGGGAGTCAAGCGAAAAAGAACACCTAAGAAAACAACAAAAAAAGCTAAATCTGACGAAGTGGTTGATGATGAGGATGAAGATGATGCCGGATCTCTTGATGATGATGACGATGAGGAAGAGGAAGTTGAGGAAGAACAAGTTGAGGAAGAACAAGATGTCAGTGATCAGGAAGAAGATGAAGAGGAAAGTGAAGAAGAGGTTGGTTGATAAAAACAATTACAGATTGTAATCTGTCACAAATACAGAGCAATGCCCATTCAAGCGATTGTCTGTAACTCAGCAGCCTAGAATAAGCAAATAGGCAATAATCATGAGAGTTCCAATAATGTGAGATTTGGTTAAAACATGTTATTACCTAAGAAGATAAATTAGGTTTTTATATGGCAAATATATCTAACCCCAAATTCAAATCATGCCATTCAACAAGGTGTAATACCAAACATCACAAAAAAATACAGACATAAAAGTACCCGATAGAAAGGGGTTAATTTATTTTTTTACAACATTTTTTGCTATCATGTAGAACAGGCATAAAGCTGCAGTACAACACTCAAGTCTTGAAATCCCAAATAGTTCTCTGTTCCCTGTTTAAATCTCTCTGTTTTCACTGTATTAGCAACATGGTTGTCAAACGAGTCTTAAAATTGTGTGATCATGGATAGAGTATTGACTGAGGTGAGGTGCTCACACGAGCGTAGTCTTGCAGTGATTGTATGGTGAGGTGTAAGCAATGCACAATGCTCTTTAGTTTAATTTATACCGCATGCTACAGCCTGCCCATGTTCACACTTTCCATGAATTGACAAATTGGTCAAGGGATTGGAGACGCAACTTCGCGGGAAAAGGGCTCTGCTGTCTGTGGGTTTTGATTTTGGTGTGAATTAGATTCGTCATCTAAAATTCTTTTTTTTTTGTGAAATGACAAGTTGTTTCAATTCAATCATGCTATGTGTTGCAATAACGTGGGAAACTCTGTGGCATTGATCAATTGCATGGCTATCACTATCGTTAGCAATTTAAAAGCATAAGCATGCATAAATAACCTACATTTTAAAACCACTATGTGTCAAAATGATCTCTTTCGTGGGGACAAATATTACCTGCCGCTTGATTGGGACAATTTCCGTAGAGGGTTGTCCCCATTAAGTGGACTGAGTATTTCATTCCAAGTTTTTGTGCATTCCTATATAATTGGTTAGTTAAGTTATTGTTAATATGTTCTTATAAGACAGCATAGTAATGTTTCGCTGATTCAATAACCTTTGATTTTGAATTTTAGAAAGTGGTAGACCTGGTGACATTTTTAAAAAAATATTGATTTAGTGATTATACACATTTTGGGGATTATCTTAGTTGTGAGAAAATCTAGGAAGGACAGATTTATTGTGCAATTTCTTCTTCTTTTTAAAGGCCCCCAAGAAGAAGAAAGCCAAAACGGAACCAAAAAAAGAGCCCAAGAAAGAAACAAAAAAGAAGGCCTCAGTAAAGGTTAATGGAAAGAAGGAAAAGCCCCCAACAAAAAAAGAACCGAAAAAGCCTTCGCCAAAGAAAAAGAAAGGTAATGATGCATGATCCAAGGCAATTCATGAACTGAATTCTCTTCAAAGGCGAAATCGTTTTGGCATATCTACTAAAGCTCTCATTTTGTGTGTTTGTGCCTGATTGTAAGTCACAATGGTGTATTAGAAGTCAACATACTTTCAAAAATGAAAATTGAAAGATAGGATTACCTTTCACTGAAGATTGAATACTCAAATGCCATTTTAGGAATTAAATTTTTTTTTCTTTCCTGAACGATTTATAAATTGAATAATTTTTGAGAGGGCAAAGGAGCTTTGAATCAAAAAGATGACAGAAATCATTTGTCTTGCTTTCTCTTCCGTGTAAGTTTATAATCATGCAATAGGTAAAAGATTGGTAAATTTAATTCTTAAAGTTATGTTTTTCCAAATATATTGGAACCAAAATTAAGTCTGTATCTTTTTTAGGGGCTACTACTGTCTTTGGTTCAAATTCAATATATTTAGATTTTAGGGTGCTCATTTAAGACACAAAGTTGGTTGGAAGTTAATGAAATTGGAATTGATTGGGAGGTAGTACACAGTTTTAACGAGTAAAATTCCTTTTTATGGACTAAAAAGAAGGTATTGGATTTTTAGCTTCTGGCAGCCCTCATTCCTTTTTATGGTCTAACGGATTTGATACCATATAACCGTCAGTGTTCTATTACTTAATTTGTGTCAGAATGTGAATGTAACTCATGCTTTTACTTTTAGCTATTTATGGAGATTGTTAACAAAGAATAACTGAGAACTTACAACCTTATTGCACCCAAAATTAAGTGATAGGGATTGAAAACCTTCTACTTGCCATTTGTCTTATGGTGGTTAGAATGGACTGTTCATGGTGACAATATATAACATTTTCAAATTGACAAATGTGAATCATGTATAGTTTAACTCCTGTCCTTTCTCATCATTGGAAGATGCAGGAGTCATCATTTTATGGCAAGGTATGCTATCACTTTATAATTAATTTTTGCTTTCTTCTACAGAGGTGATATTAGAAGATGAGTTGTCAGATGATTCAGATTCAGATGACGAGCCCATTGCAAACATGAAGAAGTCCCCTCCTTCGGTAAGAGCTTCCTTTTATGTTGCTTTAGTATTATAATTATGGTCTGTTTTATTACGTTACTGTCATCTAGACATTGTGCATTGCATTTGTCTAAGATTTAAGTCCCCATCTGAACACTATCAAGTTGTCTAGAGAAAAATACTGTGGGTCAAGGGGGCAGTCCTCACCGGCATTCAACATTAAGAACAAGCAGGTGATGATTCATCCATGGTGCTCAAAAGCCTTAATTGACACCATGGATAATTCACTGACTGGCAGAAATCAGATACAAGTCCAATAAAAGGGATTTGATGGCAGAGTGGTTCGGCTGCTGGTCTTCAGATTGAGAGGACCGGAATTAGAATACTGGTTTGGCTAAGCTCTACGTTGAGTCTTTGGAGAAAGATCAATTATACGATTTTATTCACCTGACTCACTCAGGTGCGAGTGAGTGCCCTGTGAGGCAGAGAGGGTATTTGTAAAATGCTAGTATGATGCACCTTTAATTAACAAGCTACTCTCTGTGTGCTCCTCAGGGAGTTGAGAATGACTTTGAATGACAGTCTGCTTGGGAATGATAAATGATGTGTCTGAATATGTATTATGATATGGGCAAGGATGCAGACTCATCTTTATCTTGATACACATTTTTGTACCTTTGGTGCCTATCTATCAGCTAGAGAACTTTGCCAAAGACTGAAGGAAAGTTATTGAGCTTCAAATATATTATCTTGATTATCTTGTCCTTGTTTATTATTTGTGTCTCTTTGTTCCTGAACAGAATGACGAGATCAAGGATTTGGTGAAAAAAATCTTGGATGGAGCAGATCTGGAATCAGTCACAATGAAAACTGTCGTCAAAGAGGTAGGGATTAGGCCCTGATTTATCTGTCAGCAATTTGTTTTGCTGTTAATAATATTTGTGATGTAACACGGAAAGGTATAAGTTTTTAATAAAGGAAGAAATTGTTGGGGTTTTTTTCTGAGTGTGGCAAGAAATATATCCGGGTATTCAGGGGGGGGGGGGGGGGGTTAGTATTTATTCCTCTTGGGCTGCTTCTTAAAGTGGCAATAAGTTTTACTGACAATTGATGAGCATAATTTAGAGAGACTTATTATTTAAAAAATTTAATTTACTCTTTTAAAAAAGTTTTTCTTATTTTGTTTTATTTCAGGTTTATAGCAAGTATCCTACATTTGACTTGTCTGACAGAAAAGATTTTATTAAGAATACTGTGCGAGAGGTAAGAAAAGAAAATTGACTTCAAATTTATTTATTTTTATATTATTTTAAATTTGTACCCCAGT
This sequence comes from Dirona albolineata, assembly GCA_031763155.1. Classification (NCBI taxonomy): domain Eukaryota; kingdom Metazoa; phylum Mollusca; class Gastropoda; order Nudibranchia; family Dironidae; genus Dirona; species Dirona albolineata. Next base: position 7,035 of record JARFNW010021881.1, on the reverse strand, counting down.
AAAGGCTCCGGTTTGACTAAGTATTGTCAACACTTAAACGGGCTGGCACTCACACTGTGCATGTACAGACTTAGACTTATCATCATTTATCCCCTAATAGACCTTGTTATTCAAATTCCTTCTCAACTCACTGGGAAACACACAATGTTAGGCTCATTACTATCACAAGTCAAGTGCCACTTTTATAGACTCATGAGATTTCTAAAGTCAGTTTTTCAGTTTCGATCCAAATTGAATTTAGAATTAAGAAAAGAATATGTCTCTTTCCCCTGTTTCAATGAGGAAAATACATATAGAACTCAACTTCAAGTTTAGCCAGCGCTGCCAGGATTTGAACTCCGGACATTGCAAGTTGAGTAGCCTAACCACCAATGAGTTGTTGCAAATGACAAGTTATCTTAATTATCAATATTGTTAAGATTGTGTTTCATATTAAACGGACATTTTCAAATCCTATCCTTAATATTCTAAATGCTATCTTCTGACAGGTGATTTCATGAGGTCAGCTTTTGTCAGTCTACAGGCAGCTGTGTGAAAGAGAGATGTATGTAAGGTTATGGTGACTTTGGCAAGAAAAATTTTATCCGACTTTGTTATGTTATAGAATTAATGATGATTGTGAGTGTGAGTGAAGCATGCATGAATTTCTCTAAATGATTAACAAATGTTTTCAAATGGTTGGTTTGAGTTGATGTGTGGTTCCAACTCTTCTTAGTTATAGATATTCTGAAGAGCATTTCATATTGAATATTTAGCAAGCTTTTGTGAGAAGTTGTTTTGTAAGCGCTTGTGTTTGTGAGGTCGCTTTTGGGGTTTGCTGGGTTGGGTTTTATTTGGGGGGGGGGGGGGGTTTTATTTATATGAATCTAAATCAGGGGTCCTCAAAATAGAATCAATAATTGAATAAAAGTTTTTATTTATAAAACAGTTCAAGAGGTTGAAATATAATTAACAAAATTAAGAGCCTTTTGATTTAAAGATATTGTTGGTCAGTCTGCATTTTATTTTTATGCACCCTCTCCAAAACACACATGCACACAACAAGATGTTTGTAATGGATGTACTGCTTGGTTTAGGAGTGGGGGTGAGGGGTTAGAGCAAATGGAAAAGTTTGAGGACCCCTTACTTAAATTTTCCCCAGTCATAGGTAGATGTTTGATTCTGGAGTAATTCGTTGATGGTGGTTTTGTGTGCAAAAGATTCTCATATTGTCATATCTATATCTACCAAACTCATTGTAGGAAGTAGGAGGTTGGGTACAATCTATCACTCCATATCCTTCTTCCACCTTTCCAAAAATGAGTTGATGTAAATAATAACTTTTTTTAAAAATCTCTCTATTCATGATAAAGAACCTTGATTCCTTTTCTATTTCCAAACTTTTATTTATCTTTGTGAACACTGTTATTCTCTAGATCTCTGTAGTACAAACATATTTTTATTACTAAGAAAAGCTTTGTGACAGTTACTCCTTTACTTTGAAGAGTTTTAACATGTGTGTAATTGAAACATGTCATGCTTTTTGGAAATCTCTGATATCAATACCCTTGTTTATGTTTTAAAATGCCTTAAAACTATATTCTAGAAATGACTTAGTTGAAATCTACAGTAATACCACCATGTTCATATACACACTTGTAATTGTAAAATACATTGAAATCCACGCAAAATAATGTGTTAGATATTATAATGATGCCGCTGATGCGCTTAAAGCCTGTTAACCCTTACATTGCCAACAGTTTTGACCCTCATCTCATGCTTGCAAAAAAAAAAAAAAGATAAATTAATGTTTAGATGAATCAGCACTTACTACTAGACTTTTGTCCAAATGTGTACCGTTTGGCGATGCTCATGGTTTCTTCACCAGAATCAATACCTTCCAGCTTGTTTAACGGACAAATGTCTGAATCAAATGAAATACATTGACAAAAAAAAGTGAAACCAGTCAAGGAAAATGAATATCCTGTTGCTTTGTTTTATCTGGATTCTGTTCTTTGTCGAAAGTGTCAAGTTTTAATTTTATTAGTATATTTATGTATTCAACATTTGTGGAAATTGGTAATGCAAGGGTTATTGTTGGCATCTCGCTTGTTCGGTGCTGATTTTCCTTTCCCTTGAGGTATTTATTGCAATTGATGATAATTAAGATAGCTTACAATTTTTACTTTGCAATGAATGATTGAAGAGGATTGCTACTGAAGAATATGTAGGATTTTTTATTGAAATATATCTAGAATTGTTTTACATGTACCATATTCATTGTAAAGTTGATTTTAAACATTACCATTATATCTCTTCATTTCTTGTATATGTTACATGTCACAGCTTGGTTGCAATAAAATAAGCTCATGTCAATTTAGAAAATCTTCAGTTAAAAAATTTAGTATATGTGTGTATGATTTTTGTTTTTTGTTCTTGTTCTTGTTTTTTTCAAGGCAATACCGACTTTATTCTTACAAGGCTACTTGTTTCTGTCCTAGATAGACTTTTCTGATGTTACTGTCTGATTGACATTTAGTTTCTCATAAAACCTCTCCATTTGAAAGGGATTTTGACCCAAACACATTTTTCAGTTCCACTTTAACTTTAAATCTCTGAAGGCTTGATGCATGTATACTTTGAACCTTCTCGCTCCAACAACAGGGTCCAGTATAGTACAAGGTGTTTGTTAAAAAACTGACCAACTTGTTTTTCAAATAGCTTTTTCTAAAAGCTTATTCAGATGAAACTTTCTGCACACATAGAGATCATTCACATTCTAAAGGAGTTTGTTAGATAGGTAGTGCAACATCGTATGTAAAATGTGGAATTTGCATAGATCTATCTGCCAAAGCATCCTATTTTTACACATTTCAGGGAACAATGTTGCTAGCCAAATAGTACAGATTATTAAATACAAATAATCATGCTGCTATTTAATTTCAAAACTTCTATTTTCTTTTCATTAATATAGTTAAGCCAGTTATCGTTTTTTTAAACGACCTAATCAATCAAAAAACAGTTTTCTGTGCGGAACAATTTTTGAAAACAAATTCACAATCATTGAATAAAAGAAAGTTTTGTCTCGATATGGTTGGAATGTAAGAACACCCACTGCGTTGTGGACAGATAAATTCAGACAATTTGACTTTGTAAAATAACAATAACAAAACAAAAGTCTCCCATAAAAGTCACCAGTTCAGGTGGCCGCCAATAGTGTCACAACCAACTAGGGGCGTCAGGGCCGAACAGTGAGTATAACTCACCTGTTAATATTGACAAGCAATCTGTCATGGCTGGTGAATAGACGCTGGGTGACCGCCCAGGATCTAAACCTGTCAACGACAAAAATAGAATATACATATAATGAAATGTATTGGCTCACCAGCACTTGTGCCGTTAGGTAAGACACTTTGCCCTGCCTACCTCGTCCGATCAGAAATGGACGCAATATTTCAGATGTCCTCATGGTTGTAAGCAGCGTTTGTCCTTGTCTAAAAATTGTATTTGCGCCTAACAAGCAGCGTGTGGTGTGTTGAGTATTCCGTTGCTTCCCTGGAGAAAATGTGCCGCCACTGTACAGCGCTCAGAGCATGGTGACGACCGTGGATAACAGCTATATAAATGCCATTTATTATTATTATTATTATTATTATTATTATTATTATTATTATTATTATTATTATTGCATCCGAAAATCTTTAATTGAAGGGAAATAACTTCAAATACACTGACACAAATATTATTATTACCGTTATCTCCCCTAAAAACAATCAATACTATTTATTGGTTCATTAACTAATTAAGATAAGATGGGATATAATCAGATACATTATATATACTGTCCAACAGTTAGCGCATTTCATTCATGTTACAAATCAATCATCGACAAAAACACTTGTATCATAATACGGCACCAGATAGAGTCGGACACGCAAGATTAGTTATTTTGTGACTGGATTGAACAACTGGTGCGTATGCATGACAGTATGACTGGGGAATTTACGACAAATATTCGGTGTCCAATAATTCGGCAAGTCGTGTGGCCTATGCACATTAATTTTGATAGGAATATTTCGAAGTTGAAAATCACTTCGGACACGAGTATGTTGATTAATAAATTCAAGTGGTATAATTTATATATTTTTTTACTTACCTCAGAGACGCTGAGCTCAGGGTGCAACCTATAGGGCCGGCTGCACCGTGGGCACTGGAACTAAAATCTGAAAATGAGATTAAGGTTCACAGTGTCCACTAGCTAATGTGACAGTAAAGAAGGGTGATTTACCCCCCCCCCCCGCCCACACACACACACTTCACTAACTCACTCACTGACTGAAATATTACACACAGTTTACACACTTAGAGGTAGTGAGATGGTTTTCTGTTCACGGCAAGGCGGTTTTGCCGTGGCGGGCGTAAGTTCGATTCCCCTGGTTGACGGAAATCTTTTTTCTAATCCTGTTCCTCTCTCACTGGCACTGTTACATTACCCTACTATTATTCTGCCTACTAGTACTATTCAGTACTGGTCGTCCTAACGTCAACATCGCCTGATTCCCACAGTTTGAGATTTTCCATTTGTGTTATTTGTTTTATGTTCAGTGGTAATGGGTCGGTCTGCAGTTCTCGGCTGGGCGGTGTTGCCGTGGCAGGCATGGGTTCGACAAAAATCAAATTCCTATCCTTGTAGTTAATTGTCTCTCACTGGCCCTGTAGTAACACTATCCTACTATTAGACTCAGCGTTGGATACTCAGCGCAGTGGGCGTTGTAATTCGATGTAATCCTGTCTAGTGTTGTCTCACCTTGTGCAAGTCTTAGATTCAATTACTCTCGGGAGGGGGACAGGTGGAAGGGGGGAAGGGTGTGGATCAAGAGTGGTGTCTTCAAGTACTATAGATATACCTTTCTGTATAATGTTGCAAAAGGAGTAATAGTAAACGGTTTAGAAATTTCAATCTGGTTTGAATAAACTCTAAAATCGTTGCCATGATTTGTAGTGCAGCATCATCACCAACTCTGCATTGCTGCTGCGCGTGTAGTACGCACACACGCACGCACGCACGCACACACAGACACAGACACACACACAAATACACATACACACACCCGCACACACCATGCACATTAATAATAATAATAAACAATGCAGGTGTTTAAGACTACTTTGCCAATGTGCAGCTCTTCGTATGGGGTGTGATGTTCTGATGAATTGTTACATTTACACTTATCACTTTTCATAGCTGAGGGGTATAAACACTAGATAAGGTTGAGGAAGATGTGCTTGTCGGTCATGTGAACAGCTCTGCATGTTGTGTTGCTGATGTCCAAGTGAGGTATTTGGACATAGAAGGCTGATTCCCTGCTTGACTCCATTACGGATGCAATGATTTTCCAGTTCTGTGTGCAGCCTTGCATGTTTGGGCCCTACAGCCGGACATTCCACCGATATTTGATTATCGTCGAGGCGATTAAACACAAGCAAACAACACATTTCGTCGCAATAAGTATTTTCTTTTGTTTTTTCTTCTTTTTAAATTTCTTTTTGAATTTGCACTTTCAAATTCGTGAGTACTTTTTATTTTTATTGGTTTGATTGTTTGTTTGAGGCCGTACTTCAGTTTAATTTCCTAGGTGTTGGATTTGATTTCCGATCTGTATTACAAAAACAGGATGCAAAGCAAACAGGCACATGAGACCTAGACGGTCTTAATGTGGGGAGGAAATCAGATCAGCGGAAATCAAGCGAACAACCCTTAGACAAGATAGTTCAATTTTCACCCCGTTGCTCGACCTTGCTGTTTGATGGGCGAGGAGTCTACTGGTAAAAGAAAACAAAAAGGAAAAAAAAGAAATACGAAAGAAAAATGTTGAGATTCTTTATTCCACATCGATGGTCTTCATTACTTGGTAAATCCACATCTCAGCCTTGATTCGTCTCGTCATTTCTAAAAATAAAAAACGACCTTTGTGACCTTTGGAAAGTTCAAACTGTTGAGTGGTATTGATGTGTGGGGAACCTTGTGCAGTGAAAAAAACAAGCAAACAACCACACGCCCCCTCCCCCAAAGGATAAAAATCCACCAAAACATCAACACTTCCAATCAAACGCAATTTGATTCCAAATATTATTGTTATAATCATATTCATTCTGTAGTTTCCGCCAAAGAGCAAGCCAAGCCAACAGAACGGTCATCGCGTGCGAAACAAACTTATTGTCTTCATACTAGTTACTGAGTTACCCTTTTAGAGTACGATCACTCAGAGTTTTCATGTAACGGGGAAAAATGAAGTCAATGGCGCTCTCTGTTAGAAACCTGCGCCCGTATTCACAGTTCATACGTAAACTGTTAGCATATTTTGGCACGATCTTATTTGACATCCTTCAATATTGAATTCTACTCAAAACATGACGTGATTAAGTGATTATAGTGAATCGCTGTATGTACAAATGTCTCATCAGATAACGTAAGAACTATGTATACGACTCCTGCTCACCAAGCTTGGATAATTTCAAAATGGATCAAGGGCAGTTTCAGATCTGCGACCAATCGTATTAACTTCGAAACCCAGATGAGAGAGTATGAAACAAATAAAAACAAAACAAAACAGTATTTAAAAAAACCAACAACAAAAAACAAAAAAAACAAAAAACCGCACTCACACACAACAAAACCAACACAAAACATCAACAACAACAACAATCAACCAAGCAGCCCAAGAAAAAACCCCAAAACGACGAGGATTTTGAATTTTAGCATCATAACTTGTTCCCGAAAGCTACGACTCAGACATGAACGTCCAATCGTCTCCATGTGATGACACAATACAAATGTCTATGCAAGGTGACAAGCTCCCCAAAGGTCCAAAGTAACATAAAATGTTAAGGGTATGTTATTAATAATAATGATAATAATAATGTACATTTATATAGCGCTTATTCACGATCATCACCATGCTCTAAGCGCTATACAGGTGCACATTTACCCCGGGTAAGCAACGGAACACTCAACACATAATACGCCACACGCTGCCTGTTAGGCGCGAATACAAT
>JARFNW010021770.1:0-14836 GCA_031763155.1 Dirona albolineata | reverse complement strand
TATGTCAAGCTCTGAAGGGTGCACATGACAAATGGATACAAATGTCAATGAGGACTTACACCACTCATCACCTAACACATGGCTAGAAAGAAAGACTGCATCAGGAATGAAAGACGAGCAGGTGATGAGCCCACTGTGCCCAAATACCGTTACCAGTAAATTGGACAACAACGTACCAGGAGGTCCATACATTTTACCGATAAACACTTTGCTGTTACCCCAGTGGTTACTCTTCAGTTACACAGACAACTGAGAGTTGCCACCTGGGCAATTTACACAAGTATCAAGGATAAATATTATCTAAGTTATGAAATTTAAACAAATTATGTAGCCCTCAGCACGCAAAGTGAGGTACAGATGACCTTCGGTCGCGCATCTGGTATAGCATGCAAGACATTTCACTCCCCGTGTCTCAGCGATGTTCGTTTAGTGACGCAATGCTACGCACTGTCCAGGGAGAATGGCCCAGTCGGCTCACTGATCAAAGAGGTCAGATTCCCCTGGGTTCCGCCCGTTTTCCCCGGCAACAAAAATGTGTGATGTGTCTGTTCGACGAGCAAGAGCAATTAATGAATTAATCTATTAGGTGCGATATAGACAGTTGATCTCAGAAGGCGCCGTAAAATTTGAAGATGCGTTTGGTTTATTTGTTTGTAGTCGTGTCATGTTTTCCATGAGGGTGGTATGGTGGTTGTGTACCATTATTACAGGCAATTAATTTACTATTTATGAAACGACAGATTAATTGGAACCATCATGCACAGGGTTATGGTGTGTGTCTAAAAATAATGCTAAATTCAAGATAAACCTAGGCATTAAAACTAATATTAATGTTTTATCTGCTTCATCAAATGTTGCAGTTTTGCTTTGATGATAACAACAGACCTATCTTTCAAGCAGCATTTTTTTTCAATAATGTCTTCAATAACAGGACCAGATGGGTACAGACCTTTTAACAGTAGGGTGTAAACGTTTTCTTCAAGATATCAATCTCCTCTTCAGTCCATCTCGTTTTCTTCAGAGATAGTGATGACATCTCAGCCTTTGGGTTTATGTCAGATACAGATTCGTTGTCAATTTCCTGGGACCTAATACTGTTTCTTATGGTCTTTTATTTTTGTCCTACGAGTATCAGCTGTTGGCCCTCCAATATTTTCTACTGAGTTGGTCTCCGAATCACTTTCAATCGGCCTTTTCTTTTTCAATGACTTCTTAGGAAATGTTTGACAGTCATCTTCTGATTCACTGACAATTCTGTTATGCGTTAAACACGGATTGTTGCTGCTCAATGACTCACTTTGATTATCATCGCATTGAACATTATCCTCCTCTGTGACATCAAATTCGGGTAATATGTCCTCCAACTTTTTTCCTTTAAATGCTGCAGCTTGGCCAGAATCAATCGCTAGCAAAAGACGGCTGACTTTCGATATCTCTATAGTAGATTCGTGAAGCCGATAAAAGTCCTTGTGAATTGATAGGTCATGCCCCATATGATTAGCAAGCCATTCCATTTCACCCTCAGACAAATCAAACAACTGAGATACTGTGGCATTATACTTTCTTAACTTTGTCGATGTTATCAAAGCAGGTTTAGAAACGTCAGCTTCTTTGACAATTCGATTCATGGCTTGCCAACTATGAAGATATCCCTTGGTAGACATACTTGCAAAAAAATATGGGTTCTCTTTGGTAATTCCAATTTCTGTTCTGGAATTGACAAGGCTCTCTCCATTGCCAGTTTGACCTCTTCAGGGATCAAAATAGGAACTTTGCGATTCTTTTTACCTGGTATCTGAACGAGGTCCATTCTCTTCAAAAGTTCTTTCTCAATGCCTTGTAAACTGTCCATAATTTCTTTATTGGCTGAATCCTTCCATATTGGCCTTTCCAAGTAAGTATTCAGCAATAGCCGTGATACCTCATCACCTCTTCGCTTGTTGAACAATATCAGTCGAGCCATTACTAGTTGAGCTAACTTCCTCCAAGCAAAATAATTTGTTCCACCTGTCATCTGTGTAGTTTCTGTCATTATATTTTCTTTCATGAATGACCTAACTTTCATCAAATCTTCTGTAAGCGGAATAAGCTCTATCTTTTGATTTTTCTTTCGTTTCATGCTATTAAGAGCATTCGATGAAATCACATCTGTCCACTCACTTGAATGAAGTGACAAGAATGTCTCTGCTTCTTCCTTTCCAACGGAGTCGTTTTTTCGTAAACAAATACCCTTTTTTACATTAGCCACTTTCGAGAGTAAATGTCCAAGACGAAGGGCAAGTGATGCCCTTTTAAAATTTCGTCTACCATCCTTGGTAATTTCTAACTCGCATAAATCTTCTGTCCCTTTCAAGACATCGTCAAATTTGCTCCCAGAAATATAGAAGTCAAGGGGCTTTGACGCCATGCTATTCTTTCTTAGAACTTGCAATATTCTTCCCAACTGTTTCATTCTTTGTGACAATCATTGTCCTTTTGTGGACCCAATTTCCTCAATAGAACATTTGCCAAATGACAAAATCAGCTCGTCTGATTTGATAATGTGATAGACAGAATCATTTTTCATTTTACACAGTATGTATTTCCTCAACTCATGTATGTCTGTGGACAAGTCATTTCCATGTACAGCACTTTCCAGTAATAATTTTGCTTGCACTGTAAGGTATTTCTGTTGGTCTTCGGTGTCGCCAGCAAAAATATGAGCATGCTCACCCTTAAGCGCACATCTCGCAATATGCCTCCATAATTCACTTGTTACATAGAATCCCAAGCAATGGATGCATGGGAGAAAATCTGTGATTGGCCTTGGCTTGGAGCATCTTTTGGCAACAACTATATCATAGGAGCCATTTTTCCAAACTTCTATGTTGTGATTAAAGTTTCCTAAACATTTCAATTTCAATAAAGATTTATCGTATTCCTTCATGTTTTTTAATTCTTTTAATCCTAACAGTTTCATAACTTCTGTTTCTGTTTTATGGATGTTTTTTAAATGCCTTGCAATTTTTAGGATTGGTTTTTTACAATAATAACAAAATTGATATTTGTCAAGTTTATTAGTTTTTTTACCATTATGCACACAAGGTACCATTAACGCTTTGTCAGCTTCTTGGTGAGGTGTGAGCTCTTCAGAAGACATCTGAAAAATATAACAAAAATATTAAATTATAAGTGGCTACGAATGTATACATGAATGATTACAAATTTGTAGGCAAGGTACCCAGAGCAGCGTTTGAATGCATTACACTGCCAGCCTGTAGGACCAGGTTCGAGCCTCGCTTCTGACAATGCTGATTGATCCTTGGGCTAGATTATTTGCCACTGTAAAGCATAAAGCAATGTTATACACGACAATCTGATTAAAAACAAAGTTAAAACAAAATAGAGTAGACAGTTTACTATGTAGTTTAGACAGTAGACAGGCATTAAGCTTTTACACAAGATCTAAGGGTCTATGGTTCGATTCCCAATCACGGCATCTGGTTGGTCCTGGTACAAGACAATTTACTACTTACTGGCCACTGTGGTGATGCACTGCAACTGTTACCTGGTTTGCTTAAGTACTTCCCTCAAAGTACAATCTAAAGTGTAAGTGCCCTTGTAGTCACATAAAGGAAATAATATGTTGACCTGATATGAATACTGATTATCACACAAAAAATAAGTCACAGATAATTAATAAAGCATTGACATTCGCCGAGGAAGGGCTTTTGCCCGAAACGCTCGTGTTTATAGTTCACGTCTACTCCCAACGCTGCTATTTTTCACCTTGTGTTTACCTATCTATCTGGCGTGTCATCTCTTCAGAGGTCGACGTGAAATTTCCTGCCAAGCATGTTTCTTAAACTGTGTACGTCTTCCTCCAGTGGCATATCTGATGGTTTTCTTAATGTATTTCTTCTCTATTCACAAGCCAGCTGTGCTGTATAAAATATGAAATCCCAGTTAAGATCCAGAACTGATTGGAATCGTTCAACCTCAGAGGCTCTATCCATGTCATTCTGTTGTATATAGTATCCTTTCAGTACCTTAATTATCTTTTTTAACATGTACCCAAGCATCAATTTTAGCGCAGACTTTTCCCCCTTAGAGCAGTCATTCTTGCTAAGATTTTGAATGGCATCAGTAAGTGTGTCAAAATTGTTTCTGTCAACCACGTCCTCACCCTGCAACATTGGCTGTAAAGCAACCACACGCATTTGTAGGATAAGGTTTGCTAGTAAACATATTTCAGTCATTATGACCCATCTTTCTTTCTTAGCTGACTTTGCCCAAGCAGCAAAATAACTTTGTCCTTTCTGCACGACTGTCCAGCTTCATCCTCCCGAAACCTATTCAAAATTTCATGCTGAAATTCTTCTGAACACGAGACTGTGTGTGTAGCTTTTGAAAACGTAAGCGATTGAGCTAGAGGGCTTGCTCCATGCGAACAAAAGTATTTCTTATGCTTACAAATTCTTTTCTTACTGAAAAATCCTTTGCACCCTGTGCACATAACGAGGTTTTGGTCACCCTGTTTTCTTTCCCTTATCAAAGCAGTATTATCATCACTATTCATGATTTCTATATTTTTCTGGTAAATCCCTTCATTCCGCAAAGCTTCAAAAGCTCTAAACTGGACAGCCTTTGGTTGTTTCAAAGCTGCCTGAACACTTTCTTCATTACTATGTTTACGAACCATGTGACGCATTATCTGACTCTGGAATATCCCACAAATAACACAGGGTCTGGATGGCTTGGTGGTCATATGACCTGATTGCTTCATAGCTGATAAGGTTGATGATGTTGTCTCTCTTGATACCCCTGCAAAATAAATTTTGAAAATATATCATCATTCTACTTCATCATGTCAATACTGGCAATGATGATAACAATTACTTACATGAAATCCACATTCCCTCGAAACTTTCAAACTAAATATGGCATTTGTATAGCGCATTTACACAAGCAGCATCATCTCTAGGCGCTTCACAGTACTCATTTACTCCACGGCAGGCCATAGAAAAAATTGATATCCTCCACTTCCTTTCGAATATACAGTTCCATCAGCCTTTTAGACGCTCCAGTACTACATTCTGACAAGATCTTTCATTGCCCTTTAGCCAGGTAATCATTTAAACCTTTTTTAGGTATGGTAAGCGAAGGAAAAAATGCCATCAGCAAAGAGTAGACTTTGTTACTCTGATGGGTCACATGACTAACGTCTAACTGAAATTTACCCTACTGCCTTGCGACATAGCTGCAGTGATCTGTATCTGTATCTGTATGAATACTGGAGTAGACTCTTTGTAGAGTATAATGACCCCAGGGTGGCAATATTTCTTAAAACACACACATATGTATATAAATATTAAAACTATGATAAAGATAAAGTCATTAATGGTGATACTACGACCTTTGTCTAAACAGATCATCCTGGGCCTTTCATACAAAAGCTTATTCATCCACCTTTTAAGATTACATGGCCAAAATGTATGCTACAACAAACCTTGCAATGACAGAGCCATTCAGTATAATTTTCACAACAATAAAAGACTAGCAAGAAAAACGAAACACAAAAATTTAAAAAGAATGAAAAAAGATGAAAGAAAGGATAAATACCTGCTTTTGATGAAACAAGGTGATTCATTGTGACTATGCCGTGCTGGAGGTCCTGATATGTCGTTTGTATTAATGTCCTGCTGAGTAGGCCTGCTTGTGGTCTGGTCAGGAATTTGTTGGGATGCTTCATTGTCGATGCACAATGGTATAATCTGAAACAAAAATTATTTTTTTTAAAGGAGAGGCAAGGGGGTTGTGAAAAGGAGATAGAGAAGTTCGGAATGTGAAAAAAGTACAGCATTTACATCAATACATTTACCTACAGACACTCGTCTACAGACGCTTTTTTTTTTCCTCACATCCCGGCGTCCGCGCGTTTTGTGCACATAATTTATTATAGGCCTACGTACTAAAATGGTTGAGTTGATTTTACATCAGATTCTGCGCAAGACCAGGGTCCATGGGAGGCAAGAAACTTGTTGCGTCAGGTGAAAAGGGGTCAAAGACGGATTTGGTCTTAGTTCTCTTGGCCGAGTTCTTGATGGATGACATCACAAATGTTCTTTTTTTGCTCCCAAGTCAAACTCCAGACAAAATTGAATATTCTTCGATCTGCCAGTGTATGCCTGTCCTTTTTCCCGTTGGCTCTTGAACTGGTTCCAGTTCCATATCCAGTTGTCTTTACCGTCCATTTCATTCCCACCACTGCCACCTCTCTCCATTCCTGGGTCTTTTAGACCCAGTGACATGCAAAGTGAGATTTATTTTGTTTACCCCAATTCGCCACTTGTCAGTCTTTTTGACCAAGTGATGCTCAAAGAGAGATTTGTAAGTCAGTGGGTCTTAAATAACCCAGAACCACGAGTGGTGAAAAGGGTACTTAGTAGCGAGTAGCTGTGTAAAGGTAAAGCAAAAAATGAGGACGAACAATGGAATCAAACACAACAATGTCATGATTCAAACTTCCTGGGATCACAAAACAACTCTTGATTAACGTGGGATTTCTTGTGAAGACTTAATCAAGCACATTAATTAGGATGTTGGGGAAAGCTGTAACAATAAGAATTTTTTTAATAAATCACCTTTTACAAGGTTAGTATAGATTTCCACTGTAATTGTAATTATCATCCATATGGCTAATCCAGGCATTCAAGTTTTCGTGATTTCTTGCAATGTTGTTCGTTCATACCACCATATCTGTACATAAATGTTTCAACCATTCTATGAATAAATAAAATTCAAATTACCACTTTTGCTGCGTTTTGAATTTAAATCCTTTTTTATTTTTGTGATGAGTTGGCACTGTACCTGCACCTTTTTGGCCCGTAGAGCCAGTGCTAATCCTGGTTTTCATAGTTTGAAGCAGATAAAGTGATTATTCATTATCCTGAGCAGAGATGTTGGCAGGCAGTCTACCCATTTTCATTTCTTAGATTCTACATCTAGGTCCAGTAAAACAATGGAAGTAAAGCATCTGGCCCAACAGTGCAATGCTAACTCTGAAAGTGAAAACCACAGAATCCCAACTCCAACCCCACCGTTTGCATTGCATGGATTTATTGAGCAATATCTAAACCTCTCGTCCACATCTTTCACGCTACAGCTGTGTATATATATATGAACCAATGACTCTCCTACTTGTATATCAAGTCAACAAAGATTGTTCATGGACACTCTATGACAATCAATTGTTAGTTTACATAATTTTTCCTGTCGTCACCTCATTTGCTTTGTATCAAGATAAAAAGAGACCGAAAAATGTTAAAGTTAATGTCCTGCAAATCTAGTAAAATTAAAATCAAAGTCGAAAAATTAGATCATAGATGTAATGTAATGTCAACGAGGGGCAATGACGACAAGGAACATTAAATAGTGGGAAACCCTAACTAAAGACCGTCCAAATTTAAAAGGAAAAATGTGGGTTTTATTTTTATAACCTCCCCCCCCCCCCCCCCCCCCAAAAAAAAACCCAACAAATCCAATCATGACATGCTTGCATCATAAATACAACACAGAATATAAATACAAGGACACATGTATAATATTGCAATAAAAAGAGTTGGATTAAATTTATATAATTTTTATTGTTATTTTATGGTCAACATTTAAATTCTTTCCAAAAGAGAGGTGAAGGTTTGCTAAGCCCTCACAAGAGAGGTGCTATGGACTGCGATTTCCTCAGACCAGTTACAGTTCAGCACACAATATGCTTCAAGAGACAACTAGTGAAATGATCATGATAGCTGGACTGTCACATTAAAAATCACATGTGCCCAGCGCCCCAATCCCTTTACCTGGATATGGAAGTCGAAGAAAAAATTCCATAGCTTTTTAACAGTTCACACCAACACGCACAATCTTGTCTCCTTTCCAACTAATATAGGCATCTTCACCAAAGCAGCACCGGTAAGCACCGCACCGGTGTGAAATAACAGACCATACCCCTAACATGCCGACATTACATAGGGTCAATAATAATATATTGATACTAACACACACTCATTCAGAGAGCGAGAAGGAAATACATTTGGTGTGTCTATACTATGCATGACTTTTGTAAACGTAAATAAGAAGGATGACATGAATATGGAGCAGGCACTGTGGTGACTGATGCTAAAGAGTCCAAAAAATAATAATGAAATAATTAATAAAAAACTTATGCAGAGCTGTCTTTTTCTGGTAGTGCATTGCTTCCCACTCCTACCGTTTTTCAGAAAATGGACAGGTAATACAGTAGTTTGGGAGAAGAGAAAAGTGTACAATTATGCGTCACAAAGTGAAGTTATGAGGAGCTACACAAGAAAAGTGTAATTTGTATCAGCAACTCCTCTTGGCATTTTCGCGGCCCCACAAATCAATTTCAATTGCAATCAATCTGTATGCTGGTGACATGAGGGTTTGTTCTAGTTCTAATAGTACCTAGTAGGCTCTGTCAAGATGAGTGACCAGCATACATCGATATACAAGTTAATATCACTGTGACAGTTTACGCGTGTCAAGTGTTTTCACATTAAACTGTTGGGTTTTTTTCTTTCCTTTAATAATGCACTGTGGGTGAATTATTTCACAAATATTGTCTTGTAGGTTTGAGCGTGCAATTATACATACCCGGCGTGCAATTATGGATAGGCCTATTTATTAAATAGAAAAAAATATGGTCGCCACGTGATTTGTGCAAACTGTGCAATTATCCAGAAACTAGGTTTACTGTATCATATTCTAATTTTATTTTATACATTAAAATCTTTCTCCATATTTAAAAGGAACAGGGCAAAAAAACTATCACTAGTCTATCATCTGGTCAACTCTGGGAAAACTTGTCGGACCAATTCTTTTTTGTTGACTTTTCCCATGGTATTGCGTGGAATGGAAGACAAGCATTTGATGACAGTTGGAATTTGATAGGGTGCCAGGTGGTCTTTGGCCCACTGTCGGAGGTCATCAAGGTGCAATTCTTTGTCATCCTTTGTTGTGAGAACAGCTGCCACCTAAGTTTTTAAAAATGATAAAATATATTTTTTAAAAAGATTTTGTTATCATTTTGCAGAACAAATATATCACGATGTCAGTGATAATATGCTTCATCACCAGAACAAATGAACCACAAATCAAAATTTCTAGATCTGAGAATCAGTCGGATATAGTTACGGAGTCATTTTTAACCCTTATGTTGCCACAAGTTTGTAACCTTAACCTTTACCGCCACTCATGGGTTAACTAGACCCACCCCATGTGCATATCTAATCACTGGGTCTTTAAATGAATAAATATAGCATCTTGAAACTCTAAATATGCTTGCTTCAAAACATTTTTCAACAAGCATGTGGTGATGTTGTTTTCTCAGTTTTATGAAAAATATATTTTTAATTAATTGTTTCTGTAACAATATGAATGTGTTATATAGCTAATTCATTTGTGGGTCTTTTTGACCCAGTGGCGCGCAAAGACAGATTTGCAGGTGTCGAACCCATGCCTGCAGCGGCAACAGAAGGCCGACTGGTTACCAACTGAGCTCTGCTGGCCAGTGGTAAAAAGCTTTAATTCAATTGCCTCGTTCAACCCAGGTGTAGAAATGGGTACCAGTACCAGTTGACAGCTAGTGAAGTAATCTGTGATGATAGTCAAGCATCCTATCCAGAACGTGAAAATCGTCACTTTGTTTTATCTTTGTCCGCAACAGAAACCGGGATAAGCACCAGCTGCTTCTGAGTTGATCACAGTAGCTTTTGATATTTGACCAACCTGCTAGTAACAAGAATCCAGAGGCTCAATTTGGCAGGGATTAAACAATATCTATTCTCCGTGCAAAAATAAATTAGTTTCTCTTATTTTTTCACCACTCAAAAATGGAAAAGATGAGTGTTTACACTATATTATACTCCATATTCTCCATTACAATAGGGATATATATGTGGAATAATAAAAGCAGTGCAAGCAAAAGATTGAGAGTTCTGGTCAGTAAGTATTTCTGATACTCAAAAAATTGCCATTCTTGGACATTTTGTCTCATCATCAAGTTCAAGTCAAGCCTATTCCGATTCCTCCACTGTACCTTCTGTCCCCAAGTCATATCTGGGAGTCCAACAACAGCACAGTCAGTGATTTCAGAATGACTCAACAGATGACGTTCCACATCCAAAGCACTGATTTTGTAACCTCCACTTTTGATGATGTCCACAGATGTCCGCCCCACAATGCGGTACACTCCGTCCTTGTACACTGCTGTATCTCCTGGAGACAAGTTTTTAAATAATTATAATTAATTCAAGTTTGAAAGTTTTAGTTTTGGCCATATCAGTAACACAGTATAGCAGCAGCAGCATCATCCTTTTTTTATTTTCATTATTGATACTGTAAGGACATCAAGACAGAAGAATAAAGAGGGAGTTTGATAAATTGATTGATTGATTGATTTTAGTTAATTGAATTTGAATGGTTTATCCGCCTTTCTTCAAACTAACATAGGTGTATTTCAAAAATATTGACACTGGTGCATATTTTATATACGAAATAGAAATCTTGGAACATAACGTCAAAGCATCATACACCCTTGTAACTATATAATAATGATTATAATGGTCAAAGTTCTTGGTTGTTTATTTTTCATACCTGTTTTAAACCATCCATCTTTTGTAAAAGATTCTGCAGTGGCTTCAGGCTTGTTCCAGTAGTTATGGAATACAGACAGACCTTTCACCATCAACTCTCCTAATTCATCCTCAGAGCCTACATATACAAATACAAGGAAATAAATAAGACCATCCAACACCCATCAAGTCTCAATTTTACTAAACTATGTATATAATTGAAGAGAACTATGCAGTAGATAACTCCATTCAATGCCTAATTATAAGTCAAAGTTGAAAGCAAAACATTTTTATTGATAATAATAATAATAATAATAATAATAATTATAATAATAATATTAATAATAATATACCGTCCTGTAAAAGTCTTGCAGAGCCCCTTTAACTAAATTTAACAATAGAGCCAGTGCTTATTCCCATTTACATAGCACAAAGCTGACATGGTGATTATTCACCACCCCTTGGGTCGGGCGCTCGACTATCAATTTCTCAGTTGTATGCTGGTGCCCATTTTTTAACTTGGATTGGGTGATGCAATAAAAAAAACTAAGGCATTTTGCCCAAGGACAAGCAATGCAGTGTAGCAAGTCATTTTGTGAGCGGATTAAGGGTAATGTCTAATCTTGCTGTTGTTGTGCCTCTTTTTATATAAACAGTAAAATATGTTAAAATCAAGTCATCTAATAATCTTGACGTGAAAGAAAGATAAAGCTCAGTTACAGTTACAGCAGAACTCGTATTTAATTATAATGAGGCTCCAGATAAAATCCAATGTTCACAAGCTCTCGTTATTTCTGAAAGTTGAAAGGCAATAGACACCACAGATAATACCCCACTTCCCCACCCTCTATCCCAACCCAGCGCTTTACATTGTCGCTGCCATCTGCCACGTAGTCTTTATTATGGTAGGTACTATGTCATATGACTAGAAGTAACAGCGAACACTTAAAGAGTTTTCATTAAAAAGAGAAAGATATATAATTGACTGTTGTGGCCTAAAAAGATCATTAGCTCAGGCCCAATTCTCTCACTATTTGTTGTCTCTATTTCAAGAATTAAATGCAATAGATAAAGAAGAGAGGATTTCAAAATATTATTTTCAAAAGATCCTCTTATTCTTATAATATTTATACTTCCAATTTTGTGACAAAGGACCCCAAATTTATTCATAAATAATATATATACCGTACATCCCCCTTTCCAGCTATCCATCAGGTCAGTCTAAATTATCAGATGTAGTAGTAGTAAACTGAATGATCTTCCTTAAGTTGTTTCTGTCAGTCAGCTGAATTTATTTTCCTTAGAGGACATCTTGTCCCTGGGATGTTGAAAACTTGGTGCTTTCAACGTCAGTGGCAGAACATAGTAGTAGCAGTAGCACTACTACTAAAACTACACCAAATAAATTTGGAATAAGCATGTCTAGATTTAGAATATATCCGGTCAAAATACAGATGTTAAAAAAAAATACTTGATATTAATATTACAGTACAGGGAATTTGGAATAACCAGTTCCGACTATATAGTATTCCCTTTTCTCGCCACCAAATAATAAACCTTTACTGCGGTCAATTAGTTTTGAGAAAGAATGACTCACCTTTGGTCACCACGGACTGTCTGTGGTTTCCTTCCACCAGAACGTTGTAGCCGAGAGGAGCGTACACATTGGGTTTCACTATTCTCACACTCACATCGGGAAATGGATTACCTACAGCTCCTGTGATGAAATAATTAGAATTAGAACTGTGGAAATACTGTCTTTCTTTCTTTCTTTCTTTACCCCATTCCTTTTGTACAACATTGAAGTGCTACAGCCATTGCCATGCTGAACATAGAGCTGGAAATTCTTTATCAAGAATTGAAGACAAGCAAGTATCTTTATTGGCTACCCTTTGGTGTAGCCAAGGAAGTGGCCAGAAGTGGATTGCTTTTTCAGATTAATTTGTAACCTCTGCAAGTTCTTTAACTTGAATAATTTTGACTCAGGGCCTGCTGTCTCTCACACCATCCAAGAGCACGACTTGTTTTCCATCTCAGCTATTCATAGAGAGCCAGTCAATACATAAATCCCTTATCCACTCTGCCACTGAATTGCCTGTCACTACCAATTTCTAA
Organism: Dirona albolineata; assembly: GCA_031763155.1. Taxonomy (NCBI): domain Eukaryota; kingdom Metazoa; phylum Mollusca; class Gastropoda; order Nudibranchia; family Dironidae; genus Dirona; species Dirona albolineata. The sequence continues at coordinate 2,093 of JARFNW010021770.1, read as the reverse complement.
CCAGCCCTTTCACTTTTAACCCCTGTGTCTATCAATCTATTCCTTCACTCGCTTTGCCTCTCACTTTCTCACTCTCACACATATATACACACAGATTTTTTCACCCATTGCTTTTTCTTTTTTTATATACACTAGCATAAAACAGAGAAATACACATTGGAAAAAGTCCCAGGTCTCTGGCTGTGTGAGGCTTAAAATATAAATTGTGAAATACAGTGTTCAAAAGTATCCCATTCTTTGCTAATAAACTATGTGATATTAATATCCTTAATTTCAATTTTCTATTTGGCTCAATGTTCCTCATAGCCATAGAATATGCCATTACCCTTTTTACCTTTTACTCTTACCATATCCAATATATATATATATACAACATCTATATCAAAGTCACAACCAACAGAGTTCACATTGTATCGGCCGAGAACGGTCTAAGGGTCTTACCCACAATTCTATCTCCTTCAAATGGGTTGGTTAACGCCATTCCTATCTCTGTCATGCCATATCGCTCCAGTAAACGGTGACCTGTTATCTCAAACCAGTGGTCACTCACAGGCTTAGGGAGAGCTGCCGACCCGCTGACCATAAGCCTGCATAGGAACATTTAAATGTATGGTAATTAAAATTGCAATATATTTTGTATGCTTTTAATTTTAAAAAAGGGTTACCTACTCTTTACACTTGAAAATGATTATTGTTTGAAGTTAAAAAAAAGACCTTTAACAATAAAAGGATGAAATAAGTTGATAACAACCAGATAGGGGTTAACATCTTTGCACTTCATTTCCGTGTGGATTGGAATTTTATCTACAAATAAAGCACTTTACTGCAATTTTTGTTCTAAGGTGACAAGGCATAGTAATACTAACACTAGCACTAACACTAACACATTAGTGTTGTTAGTTCCATTCTGGTGACTGAAATACATTCGTTGAATATAAATAAACAAAAACTGAACCTAGGAGCAATTACCTAGACTAATAATAATAATAATAATAATAATAATAATAATAATAATAATAATACAGTCATATATATTATTATTATATATAGATATAATCTGTGGTGTCTATTGGCTTTCGACTTTCAATAAAATGAATGCCATTTATTAATATAGTTTACTTTATTATTATTATTATTATTACAGACCTTCCCGTTTTAGCTCAATGACATAAAATCAGAAAAGCATATCAATTAAAGGGACATAAGTTATAACGTGAGTGTAATTTAAATATGATGTTTGCTGTTTCTCTAGTTAAAAATAGTGCTAATTACAAGGGTCACGTAAGATGTTTTGACTGCCTAGTCATCTGAATTGATGTTACAGACATTTACTTTTACACTCCCTCACATCAATTCCAAACACCACAGATCATCAAAGAACCCACTTGCAGCCTTCGATTTAGTCATGCTACCACCTGTTACGATGCTAACAGGACTGTTACCAAAGTCATAGAATACTGATTTGAATTTGCATGCATAAATTAATTCCTGGTGCAAACTCACCATACACACATTAATTAAGCAAATGAGAAAGCCACTTATCAAAGCAAATGTCTAATATAATTTGTAATGGTTGATCATACCATTACCATGAAATGTTCAATCTCATTTTAAAAACTTAGTCTAAAACTATTCTCAAAGTGCATCGTCCCCATTAAGAATTAGGCATTTTTATTACCCCTTAAATGCTTAGTTTTTTTCACACATATATACATACACCCATAGTGGGGTTTTAAGGGGTAGGTAATGTATTCAGAGTTTGATGTCAATAAACATATCCAAATTGATAATCACAAAAAAAATCAACCTAAGTAGCTACATACAATTTACAACACATTAAAATAACTAGTCATTTCACCAACAAAGAATTATAAATGATGACGCTTTAATTCACACAATAATCAAAACCTGCTGACAGCACAGCTAATCTTATTGCATCATTCCAGCTGCATATTACACAAACTCACCTACAACAATTGGACTGAGTAGCAGTGCTAGTAGAATCTGATAAAAAGTCTGCCTGGGGGGGGGGGGGGGGGGGGGGGGGGGGGGGGGGGGGGGGGGGGGGGGGGGGGGGGGGGGGGGGGGGGGGG
>JARFNW010021548.1:0-14839 GCA_031763155.1 Dirona albolineata | reverse complement strand
ACAGTGACATGGTGTTAATTAATGCTCTAAATGTGGATCACCTTGTGAAGAGCTAAATCATTATGATAATGAAAGGTTTATTATTCTAAATGCATTCCTGCATTTGCATCTGCCTTCGATTAATCCTTTTTGACCTTTGACACATTCTGGTCTAATCTATTCCTTAGCACTGCCACGAGACCACCCTGAAAGTTACCACTCCTTCATGTGGAACAATTTTTTCAAACATATCGACATTGATCCCGCAAACGCACACATCCTGGATGGCAATGCTAAAGACCTAGAAGAGGAGTGCGGCAAATATGAAAAGCTGATTTCAGAGGCTGGTGGAATACGTCTCTTTATTGGAGGTAAGCCGACGTCCATGTGGCGTGACATAGACATCTTTACATTTGCCTTTTGCAAACTGTACAGTAGAGCAAAGCTGCATGGCTGTTGATTTTTTTTGATTTTTTTTTTTTGCTTTTGTCATCAGAAAACCATCTTCAGTATTTTGTGAAGTGTTTGATAATGTTCATGACAAGATTTTAGTTTCCTGTTTGTTACCACAAAACAGCAAACTGATAGTTGATCTGGGGAAAATTAGATACAGATCAAGTTATACTTATACAACTCATTAGTAATGAAAACTCAATGTAGCATGGAAATCTTGAACAGGTTGGATCTTGACCAAGTGTTTTCATGCGTTAAAAAACAACACACAAGTGTGTTAGTAGACTTATAATGGCAGACAGGCAAACTTCCGATGTCCTCACCCCTTTGCCCTGTAATAGGCGATTAAATTCTATCCACAATCACACAATATTAAGACTTGTTTGTTGAGAGATAGCTCTGTTGGGTGTTTGAGACAACCGTGTTGCTAAACCAGTCCACTCCGCTTAATCGCAGTTTGGTTGATTGCAGCTGTTGCATGAAATGTCATCAACGAATCGCAACTCCCTCCACTTTGTCGCAACCCAGCAAGAGACTTCGCAACTCCCTCCACTTTGTCGCAACACAGCAAGACTTTTTTTTTTTATTAGAGAAAAATTCTGACCCGTCATACATTTTCGCAACTGACCTTATCAGCATGCATAACAGAGCCACTCCTGGTCATTTACCGTCATTCAATGGAACAAGACAGGTGCAATATCCAAGTGTTCTCCTTAACCGCAACTTTTTATAATCGTAACACATTTTCAATTCCCGACAAGTTGCGATTAAACCAAATGGACTGCACTGTTAAGATAGAGAAAATTAAGTGGGGAACAGAGAATTGTTTGAGATTTCCGTAATTTCAAGATTTGTTTGCTGCACTGTGTGGTTTTTGGTAGAAAACTCATTCACAAAATCCACTTTCAGAGTTCAGTGCAAATGTAGTCCACTGTTTGTTCAATCATCTTCATTTTCCTTAAATTGCTATGAACATACACAAATGTAGTGACAGTATTTGAAACTGTGTTACAATTATGCTGTATTGTCATGATCTGGTCTTGTTAATTTCAGAAATGGGTGTGAATATGGTAGCCTCTTCTTTTGTAGTGCTTTTGTCGTGCTATATTGTTTTCTTCTTTTTGTATGTGTTAAGTGTTATGTTTTGTTGTTTGTTTGTTTAAACTTTCTTTAGAATTTTACTTTCTTTTGTTTGTGAAAAAAAAATAATTTTTTAATCCATCCCTTGAAACATGATGCATAAAAGGACCATACATTATGTTACCTTGGTTATTTTTTGTATCTCGAGAAGTTCTACCCTAGAGCTGAATCCATACCTACTGAGTTTTTGCAGGCAAATATTTTCTCCCTGGATAATAAGCATATGCCATAAGCTGTGGGTCGTTTTTTACTGGATACTGGGTTGGGTTTTTTCCCCCCTTTTTCTTTCATTCAAGTTTTGTCTCAAAATTTTGTTCAATTACATTTTGTTTCTAGTTACTTACTTGGAATTGTGTTCAAAAAATGATTTAAGGAAGAGTGCTGAACTAAAAGACATTATATTTTTTTAGATTATAAGCATGAAAGTGGAATTTGTTTTTGTCATTAGTTTTTACATAAGCACTTTTATAAAGACGGTACAGATTTTTTCCCCCGAAGTTGAATTTTTCATCAGGATGACACATATTATTCTATTATATACAATTGACTAGCTGGATAAGCATTTGCTGTATAATCTACAAGGCTCTGCAAGACTCACGTTTAAACTCTGTGTTTATTTGGGAAGTACAGTCCACTCAGCTGAATTACAACTCTACACCAAAAACAGAATTCATTTTATAGGAGTTATATCTTTATCATAACTCCTTTGGCCCAGACTCACTAATTGTTGTCATTTTTCATGCACCACACTTTATAATGTTAAGATATATTTTTATTGCAGCTGCTTAATTGCAACTTTGGTCAATCACAACTATTTTCCCATTCCAAATGAGGTACAATTAAATGGAGTGGACTGTACTGGGGGAGACATGTTTCTTATTACCTCTTGCAGTATTTTAGACACGTCATAGATATTTTAATTAATTATAATTACTACTTCTACTATGAATTTTTGATAGGTTATCCACCCTCTTGCTTTGTCTTTCAGGTATTGGTCCAGACGGCCATATTGCTTTCAACGAGCCAGGTTCAAGTCTTGTGTCCAGAACAAGAGTGAAAACTCTTAACAAGGACACAATCTTGGCCAATGCACGATTTTTTGACAATGATCTTAACAAAGTGCCCACACGTGCTTTAACAGTTGGTGTTGGTACAGTGATGGATGCTGACGAGGTTTGTTTCTTTCTTTTCTACTCAATTTCTTTTACTTTTAGCGTAGCATTGCAGTAAAGGGGGCCAGTTCCATGTTGATCTTAGAGCCTGAAAGTCTTTGGATCAAGAATACAAAAGAATGCTGGAGGTTGCTGAGGATATGGTGGCCACCTGTGATATGGCCCTACAGAATTTAAAAAGGCTGTTCAACTTAAAGCAAAACCTTAAGATCCGGTTTAAGCTTTTTTTTAAATATATATAACTGGATAAAACTTTGACCCTAACAGCTTCTCATGGTGTAATAGTCATGCGTTAAAACATTTGTTTAAAAAAAACTTATTTAGATCTATTTTGTTTTAATTATTCGTTGTCAAAAAAACTTTTATTTTTAACATGCAATTATTCCTTTTCCAACATTGAAAAATTTAATCGAATGACGTTTGACTAAAGGTTTTAATTATCACTAATATTCAACAGGTTATGATACTCATTACTGGTGCTCACAAAGCGTTTGCCTTACACAAAGCTATTGAAGAGGGAGTTAGTCATATGTGGACTGTGTCGGCCTTCCAGCAACATGCACACACAATATTCATTTGTGATGAGGACGCAACGATGGAATTGAAAGTGAAGACGGTCAAGTATTTCAAAGAGCTCATGAGTCTCCACAACAAGCTTATTGAAGAACCTGCTGATCCAAAACACTGATAAACATCCATTGATGTCAGGGAGTCAATAATGTTTGTTTTGTTTTTTGTTCCTTTTTAATTCAATTTTTGTTTTTTATGATTATGATGAGATTGTCCCTGTTTGTTACCTACATTTTTTCTTTTATATTCTTATATGTCCCACTAATAAAGGGAACTGTATAATCTTGAAATGGACTTGGACTAACAAGATACGATCGTAGATTGTTGAGTTTTCGGAATGACCTTTTTGATGATCTGGCTTGTCTCTTCAATTCCCTCAATTCTATTTAGTCTTTCAAATTTCAATACAGCTGACTATGTTGATTTTCGTGTTTTGTAAAACTTTTTCTTTTTTTTATTTGATATCAATAAGCTCATTCCATTTGACATATATATGATGTTTCTGATTTAAATTTGCATGCTGCGTCTTTGGGCCGAAAATAGCTATGACTCAGACTGATAGTTGTCATCTATTTGACAAATACAAAAATACTGTATGCACGTGCAAGTCATGAGCAACTTTTTTTTTCCATGCAAAGTTGTGTCTTTCCTGAGAAACAAATAATGGTGTCACTCTCGCCCAAAGTTTACAAAAGGTTGAGGCGCGTTTATAGAATGAAATTGAATTTGTTACATGTTACTGTTATGATTTTTATGATGTTTCTGAAATGAGCTTTGATTTGAATCTGTTTGACTTTAATGGCATCATTGATGTTATCATTTTGTCTGACCATAAGTTTGTGGTGATTTTGATGGGAATCTTGTTGAGTACGGTATTTTAAAAATATTTTTCATCTTACTATATATGGTGAGGGCATTTAATAGGATAATCCATGTCATTTACTTTATTTACCCACTTTCATTATTACAATCAAGTCAAATATTACTTATTCCCTTTGATTTAAGAGGGTAGACATTAATGTCAAGCTTTCTTGCTCAGCACCTCACTCTACTATTTCACGTTCTGCTTTGACGTTTAATTGGAGACAGATTCATTTATATATCACTCACAAATTAGGACATTGGTTACTTATGGCAGTGTCAAATTTGTATTAGAAAATATTCATACATCTGATTTTATACCACCCACCATTCTTTTACTCTCGTAAGTGTAATATCATATAGGTATATAAATCTGTCTATGCATGCTTCATGGAGGGCGGACCATTGTTTTGAATTTGAAGACAGACAAAAGTGTGCTATACCTACTAGTTATCTGATTAGTGTGTAGCTCATGATCGACAAATTATGTACTGAGCCACAGCAAGCTTATCCCCTGCTTGACGTAACCCTCTAGTGTCCACTGATGGATTTCCTGGGTAGAACAATATTATTTTTTATAAAACACGCTACAAATGAACCAAGACCTAGGTTCCAGGTTTTTTTATGCCAGAACTTTTATCTTTAAAAAATGGCAGCATGTGGCATATTTGGCACATTGGGCAGTCAAGGAACAGAAAATAATGTGCCAACTTTTACACATTGGGCACTAGAGGGTTAAATTCCTGAGCCATAAAATATCCAGCTCTTTGCTCAGCCATGCATGTTGGCGGGGCTACCTGTATCGGCATGTAGGTGCTATATGCATGGGCACTGATCAGGGCTGGGTATGCAGTTGGCAACTACAATGTTGTTGTATACAAGGGTTTGATATGAAAATGAAGGCACTCCCACTCCCACATTCTAAAATTGTCACATAGAGTCAAACGTACCTTTGCAGCTCTCTATCTAGTCTGAGGATATGAGTCTGATATACTACCTCTTTAGTACTTACTTGGATGATTTTATTATAACCATATATCACTTGAATTCTTTAATTATAAATAAGCAAATGAATGCTATTTAAATTGATCGGTATGTTTTGATCTAGTCAGAAGTAATCATTTTTTATATATAGTTTAATATGAAAAATATATTGTTTACTTAAATCACAAACATTAACATTCCTTGATTATACCAAAGAGTTATATTCTAATTTTGTTTGGTGATGTGATATTGCTGCCAACATTCAGATTAAGTGGTGCTTGCAATAATGTTTTTTACCTACTTTCAGATAAGCCTGCCATTTTCAGCATAATAAAATACTATTCTAGTCTGCTCTGTTTGATCGCAGTCTGATTCATCGTAACTTAATTCTAATAAAATCCAATTGCTAATCACAACTCATCTCTCAAGTCATGTGGCCCTGCCTTGATCCCAAGAAGGTGCTTAGCTGTGGGTGGTCAGAAAGGCACAAACGACTCTCCGCTCCAGATCACCAGATCATTATTCAATCATGTGCTTTGTGGCCAATAAGTAGTGTTAACCACATTAGAGCAAACTGCAACATATTTTAGGGGTCATGTTTCTATTTCTACCTCTGCTGTTTCATGAATCTTCTGGTTAGTCGCAGCTCACAACGGCTGGAGTGGATGGTATTTTGCACTGCCATGTCGTATTATTATGATGATGATGATGATAAAAATAACAATGATTATATAATAATGATAATAATAATACAGCCCTCAATTTTAAAATGACACATTGTTCATTGGAATTTCCAATCCATTTTGACTTGGTGCCTGGGTGTCATCATATTGGGTGTATTAGTATTATCACACCAAACTGCTAACCAAGAACCAAGACACCTGTTTTTGTATCATTCTCATTTAAATAAAGTATAAAGTAATAACATACTTATTGTTTGTTTCGATTTTTGTTTGTTTGGGGTGGGGGGGGGGGTTGGTTTTTTCTTACATAATTTCTTGGCATTCCATCATATATATGGAAAGAGTTGGTTATTCTGAATATGATTAATGAATACGAAGGCAGAAGCAACAATGCTCCCAGGCAATTGCTTTTCGTTTGTTCCGTTAAATTGCCATGAGTGGTGTAATGTTGTACCCACCTCCGACCAGGTGGTTTTATGTCTAAAATCAGAAATAAGACAGTGATTGAAATTGTCAAATTATTTGTAGCAAATACATCTACGTCATCTTTACAGACTCATTAGGACCTGTACCAGTACTACAAGGTTTGACCTTCCAGATTCAATACATATTACTATTTTTGAATTAGGGGAATGCCGATGACGTAGAATCTTAGCTTCCGGGTACAAATGATTTTTAATTTGTCATTGTCTTAGTGTTGATTCAAGATGGACAAAAATAATTTTGCAGGATGCAACAAAAAAAAAGGGAAAATGAAACAGCTCCACCAAGAGTAGTAAAACAAGTAACAAAACAAAAACTTTTCGGGTCTCCCATTCATGAGCTAACAAGCACAGAAAACATGAAACATAAGCCAGTAAGGCAATCTCAAACGGACAGTACCTATCAGAGCCGTGCGATGTCAAACATTCCTTCGTTTTGCAGGATGGGTTATCTGCAATGAATCGCACCAGAGCAATGGGAATTTGAAATTGGGTTCCTGGAAATGAACTCAATGGCAATGGGTGTTTTGTTGTTGTTTTTTAAGAGTCCACATCAAAGACATACGCCTCACTGATACGTATTATGTGTGAAGGGGACGTAAATATAAGAGCCGTACTTACTGGAGTTACAATCTCGGCATTACAAATTACAACCTACATCCTACTCCTAGCCGCAAGTAGAACATGAAACTGAAACACTTGAGGTTCCCACACAGCGAGGAAATCGGTACATAGCAAACAATGGACAACACTTAAGATTATGTTGTTGGCAAATTGGTGATCATAAGTCAAGTGGGAAAGTTTCGTCGGCGGATAGCTCGATCTCTCTTTGACGAGAACACCAGCAGATATCTCTACGTGTATGGCGACAGATCTACGGGACATTGACCTGAAGATTTAGCGAGTCTCGAAAAGTGGCAACACTGTGTTTACTGGAGTCGCGACATTCAATTATGACATTGAGATACCACTTTGTACCATGCTTTACTCATGTCATTGCCCTTCTGCTGAAGCGTCATCCTACGTTTCCGCATGGGATACTGTGCATATCAATGGGATTAATATTGAGAATTTGTTGCTGTTTTGCGCACATATTCCAGGTCTTTAGTGGTCTTCAACATTCAAAAAATATTATTATTATTAATATTATTATTACCATCATCATCATCATCATCATCATTATTATTATTATTATTATTATTATTATTATTATTATTATTATTATTATTATTATTATTATAAGGAATCTAACATCTTGTGTCGTCAGGGTGGATAAGTGGGTACGAGGGTTGGTTTTTGTTTGATTTTTGTTTGGCGGGGGGGGGGGGGGGGGGTCTTTTTTTTTGTTTGGCCACCCGTTTCGTTCTGTCGTTAAGTGTTGGTAAATGGTAACAATAATAGTTGATCATAACTGAGCTTTGTTCGCCGGTATGCATCGCATTGGGACTCAAAACTCATGCCGCCTCCCGTCCCGTCTCATTTCGACTAAGAGTCCGTGGGCAGGACAATCCCACATTTCATATCAGTAATCGCGACATCCATGGATTATTGGTCGTGAGTTGTGTTTTTGAAAGTTTCAAATTTCTTTTAAGATGGATGGAATTGATACCGAGTTGTTGCTATACGCCTTCACAAACTTTAATTGATCATGCCTTGCTTTTTAAAGTCTTGGTTTCAATAATATATTCACTGTCCTGTCAATTATTGCTTTGTCATATAATATTCAACAACACTGATCAAGGTTTCTATCCAGTTTTGTATATGACAATACCAGTGTAAAAATAAAAAAAGAGAAAATTGCCTGATCACTCACTACTCACCACATCACTAAACAAGATTATTGGGAGGACAGTTAGGCCGACCTCCCATAGAGAAGCACACGTCTCACGGCATGTCAGCACGTGACGTGCGACATATCTTGACCACCTCACATAGGAAACGCAACACGCGACAATAAATACGTACAACACACGAAACTAAAAGCTACAAACAATTATAGAACTAAAAATAGACGCAATATACTTTTAGAACTGGAACTGTTTACACTTGTCTAAGTAGCGACCCCGACACAGCGCAACAGAACAATCGCTCAAAATAAGGATAAGATTTATGAACTATGTCATGTCCCTGAGGACGTCTCCTTCTCCTGGCAAGGAAGTGAGGGTTTTTATGTTTTAGTTAACCATAGAATGAAGTACACATACCCTACCTCTTTCTATTGAGTGAGTATCTCACACCGAATAAATGCGATTGGAATCTATTGGAAGAGTCGTCAATACAACTATTAATAACCAACTTACTGGAGTTACTTGGGGGGGGGGGGGGATTCCCATTCTGGTACGCATATTTGCACGCTTTTCTCTTCTACCCAAAAACAGGGTAACCTACCCTAGAGTCTTTTATTTGTTGCTATGAGTGGCTGCCGGCCTCAAGGACTAGATAGTATCCCTGGTTCAAATCCAGGCAGAGCAACCGATGTTGAGTTCTTGGGAAAGTCTTTAAACACTTCTCACTTGACTCAGGTGTCAATGGGTAGGCCCGGCTAAAGGCAGACTAACACCGTGGCCGTGAAAATGTCCGAGAGAGAGAGGGAGAAGGAGGGGGGGGGGGGGTGATATTGTCTCCAATCACTGCATTGTATACTGCACTGTATGCATATTCCGGAGGCTTTGTCACATTGTCAGTGTTGCGCGATATATGTGGTTAGTATTACAATTACAAACAATGCCTGGAACTGGAATGGTAATGGATGAAATTAAAGTCACACCCCTAGTGATTTTATGCCGTTATGATATTATGAAAGTACATGATATGGGCTTTCTGTGGGGTTTTTTTAAAGTAAAAAGTTTGCAAAAAATATTTGCACAATGAGGTCACCAGGTGCAATTTTACAACAACAAAAATATGATATTGACTACAAAAACTAGTCTGTTTGTTATCTGTTCCCTATAGAACTTTGATTTAACAGTGTAGGGATCAGCTCTGTGTCTGACCGAGGACAGTGTACATGGCTGAAGGCATCGATGCCCATACCCAGGTAAAACGTATCCAGGTTAGGTGCAAGCCTGTGCCCCACTAGTCTAGTACACCACATGGCCCGACACAGACTGGAAAATCTATGGATCAATTTTTTAAAGGCAAGCTGGAGATCAGCCCACTGTGCCAAACAAAAATGAGTCATTTATAGATTTATAATTTTAATGATGAAAGAAGTCAAAAATTTATAGAAGCATGTATCGAAAAATAAAGATAAAAAGACGATTTTTAGAATGAACTAATTTACTGTTGTAAAAAAAATATCTTTAAGTTTAAGGCAACAAAAAATTACTAGATAAATGGTTTTGTTAAGCTGCACATAAACCTTCATGCAAAAATAATTTCACAATGAGGAGTAGTGGTCCCTGATATGAAATCGGCGATTGTAATTTCACCCCAAAAAAAATCCTCACAAAAAAATTGTGTTAATACCAAACGGGGGCAACAATCGAGTCATTCAGAAAATAAATTTGCAATTTTAGTGACACACACACACGCGCGCGCACACACACACAAATTATTTGTATAAAAATGAAATACGTGATGAATTTTGTATTTTAAAAAAATGGTAATATTCTTGGAGCAATTTGGAAAATCAACTTATTAACTACTCTAAAGACAACAGTAACGTGGTGAGGCTGCTAAAGACAACAAGAGTTTCAATTTTGTTATATCAAATTCAAGTAAGCTATGACAAGGAAAAAGCATTACAATTACATGTTTTTGACTAATCCCATTTTCATCTTCACTGCTTTCTGAGTTAGCGGTGTCTTGACCATCTGCACAACTGCTATGTCTTCGTCTTCACTGTCTTGCTATTCAGTTGCTTCCGTTTGAGAAAGAATATCAGCGAGTCGACGAGGGTCTAAATATTTACACAATTCAAAAGACAATACTCAATTGGAATCTTTCTTCCATTCATGGCCCTCTTGATGTGGAATATCAGCTTGTTTCCATAGCAGTAGCAGTGCTTGGTAATTTGCTCTTAGTCAGGCCATGCAGTTTTAGAGCTGCCCTACACGGTGGTAATAAACTAATGTCAAACCCTTCAAAATTCGATAGAAAGCCTTGTTGTTCTTTCTCATCGTATTTCGGGTGCACAAGATCATGCCGCGGTTTATTTGTGCTGGAATAGGCGGACCTCCCTAAAGATGGAGAAGAAAAAAACGTTTCCAGCTGACAAGTGAAGACAACAACAACAAAAAACAAAAATCCTCAGAAACTGTTTCAGAGCTCCCCAAATCTTTCATCATTGATAGTACCAAATATTCAGGATTTTTCAAAAGCAGTTTGAGAGGCGTTGCTTTGCCTTTTTGTAGAAAGGCGCTGTTCTCATCGCAACCAGTGAATGCATGAAGTCTGAGTATAGAATCATGTACATCAATTTAAATTTTCTGACCGGCAGAGAGTTTGAATATGAATAATCTTACTCTTGTTTCCTTTTCTTGCGTCGAAATATAAAGGGTGAGTGATTTTTTTTTTTACAAAATGCAACATCAGCAAAGGAAGATCAGCATCTGGTGAACGAATGATTATATCTGTGTCGTGTCAGTCAGCGGTGTTAGTAGTTAGTTGTCTGGTGGATGTAAACACTGTGAAGAATTATCAATGTGTCTGTTTCTTCATGGCTGGATGAAAGGTTTTGCCGAGGTCTTAAATCTGTCGTCTCCCCATCAAGACTGGGGAGAAAAAAGCACAGATAGCCATTTGCAAATAACACTTCTATTTCTAGGTTCATCAACAGCTTTGCATGTACAGTAGTACCTATCCCCCTAAATGCATGATTGTCGGGATGCAGGAAAACCGTGCACTTAAGCGAATTTCAAAATGGCGGCCCGGGAAGAGAAATGATTTCAGATTCAAGTTGCTAACTTCAAAGAGCATGTCACTGTCAGCGGTCAACTGATAACCACCTTCTAATGAATTAACAATGTATAAGTGTCAAGTCCACCCAATGGGCAATGAAATCGTTGTTTCACTGACCAGTAAAGGCCTTTTTCAATGTCCGTATTTTCTACCATCGTATTTTGAAATACGGTCGAAAGTCGTCCGTATTTTAGCAATGTAACTAATGGCCTATATCCATGTCCGTATTTTCTACGATAGTATTTTGAAATACCGTTGAATTCTCTGTATTTTCCATATTCTATCAACACAACTTATCTGCATGCCAATGCCAATGCCATCCATATCCCATCCGCATTTTGTTTTCAATGCAGTTACCGCGAGAGCGAAATCGTTTCCCCAAAAGGGCTATTCATTCTTATTTTCCTCCAGATGTTATTTTGTAAATAAACATCTTTGTGTTAGTGTGTTATGAAAGAGTAGCATCATAAAGGGCAGGGTTGGTTCTGACTAGCACTATTAGCTTCTGGTATACCTCATTCTGAAATTTCTCTGTTGCCATTGCAATTGATTAGATTATATAAATAATTGTCTGCGATCAGCCACGCTTCAAATTAATGAAAGGATTGCATCACTACTGTTTTTAGTATCTACAAGATTTGAAATGTAAACAACATCTGCTGAAGATTGACGAAATTCCCAGGAGACACTCAGCTCCAAAACATGGATGACAAACGGACAGCAATCGCTGCATCCGAATTTTGAAAACTACGGACGTAATGCAGATGTCATTTACGGACATGGGAAGGGTTGAAAGTAAAATATAGGGGAGCGATTTTTTAAACCAAAATACAGATGAGGAATACGTCGCTCATGGAAAGGCAAAAATACGGACATGGAAATATCTGTATGCAATCTGTATCCCATCCATATTTTCCTTTCAATGTTCATCTAAACAATGCACTGTGACTGTGAGTGAGAGCAAAATGGTTTCCACAAAGCAGTTATTGTGAATTCATTCTCTGATGGAAGAATTTTCCTCCAGGTGATATTATGTAAATAAACATTTTTACATTAAGAAAGAGAAGCATCATAAAGTGCAGGGTTGGTTCTGACTAGCTCTCTATTAATATTAGCTTCTCGTATACCCCATTTGTAAATTTCTTTGTTGTCGTTACAATTGATAAGATTATGTAAATAATTGTCGGTGATCAGCTCAGCTACACTTCATATTTATGAAATGATTGATTGCATCACAACTATTTTTAGTATCAACAAGTTGTGAAATGTAAACATCTGCCGAGTGGGTTTTCAACATTTGTTGAATGTGGCAACTTGAATGCAGTGTAAACATTCAACATTTGTCAAATAGTGGCTACGTAAGGGTTAACAACAAACATAAATGAAAATAGAAGACTCAGAAGACGTAACATTTCAAATGCATCTATGTATTATAATTAAAAAATCAAATCTTATCACACACAAAATATAGACATATCGATCATGATACTCGTGGCTCAATGAATGTAGACTCTTCCAATTTTCCTTCCAAATGAGGGAATTTGTCCGCAAGTTTCCTGTTTCTCTCTTTCCTTATCTTATGAGCAGCATATCTTTTCTTTGCAATTTTTTCCCTGTACAAGGCTAGATATTTCATATTCTCTTTGCGGAATACTTTAGGGTACATAAGTCTGTATACTTTATTCATATGTGGGGGTATAGCGTACTCCATGCGGCGACGATGTACTGTGCGACCAAGGAAATCTTGAACATAGTAATTTCCTTTGTCAGTAGATTCCCCAGTTTCTAGCATAGAAATAGCATCATCCCTTTCCTTCACAACTTCCAGGATGTTTTCCATGCTTTCTTCAACCTACCAAAAGAAAGATAAGAATGAATAAAAAGTTTAGCCAAAGACTGAATAAATTTTTAGGAATTTATAACACGTCAAAGACACTGTTTCAATAAAGATCGCAAGACTGTTGTCAAGCACAAGCATTCCAAGAGCCATTAATTATTTCCTTTTTAAACAAAAGTTTAACTTGCTTAAAAACACTTTTTTAAAGATAATACAGGAATGCAAATTTGACAAACCTCTGCCATATATGTTCTACGATAGATGAACGCCAAACAGAAAGTGACACCATTTGTATAATAAAATATGCCAACTTATTATAGGCAAGAAAAGACAATAAAATAGTCAAAGCCTCAATGTGATGAAATAAAACCAACAAAAAACAAGTGGGGGGTTGAAATACAAATTATTATAATTTATAACATGCCACTCCCTTTTAAAAGAATATACCGTATTTCTATAGTTTCGCAGTTATGAGACCAATCTGACAATGACAACCTGGTAAATTTTCCATTTCGAAATCGCAAAAAACAAAACGAAAACGCGGGGAAAAAATAAAATACTACTATGCAATACAGTTTCAATTTTGAGCGTCTATATCATCTCTTGGAATCAAAGGATGCAAGATTATAAATAAGATCTGAAAAAAAAATCAGAAAACCAACAATCGTTCGCATCGCAACCGAACTATCCAAAAACTTGCAAAATCATGTCTTTTATTTTCACCTTTTCCATCCTTTCTGGATTGGGGAAAAGCTCTTGGTTTCTGTTGTATTCTGCTTCCATTGTCAGTAGCACATTTCGCTCTTTTAGGAGGACGTACCTGAGGATGCGAGAAGGGTTGACATTGTTTGCAAACTTAAATGAAATGAGAAGAAATTAGAAGTGATCAGAACCATGAAGATATTTGAAATGTCAGGCAGACAAATTATTACTGCATATTGAAAATATAAGCATTTACACAACTTTACATATCATTGTTTTGTCATTAAAATTTATCTCTTGGTTTTTCCATTTGTTTTTATTCTATTTCCTTTTTTGTATGTTGATATGCATTTTTTTGGTGTGGGGAGTATTTTATGTTGTTGGTTTGTATCGATGCTGTAAGATGTGCAACTTTTGAACCGTATTGTTTAAGTGCCTTATGAGTTCTTTGTGGACTTGTGCCTGGTAAAAATTGTGAGCATGCTAAGTGGCAGGTGCTTAACACGATTTTGTGCTTTCAAATTTTGTAAACAATAAAAAATCATTGAATTTCTAAACAATCATTGACACCGACTTCCTCGAACATACAATATTTTTAGTGTAGACTAAACTCTCACTCTGAGACATTTGATGATGCTGAAGTTTTTAGAAAGTTTAGATTCAGACACGGAAACATCATAGGGCCTACAAGCATATATCAACCATCATTTTTTTTACTATTACCACAAACAAGATTACTACATTGCCCACTTATCAAAATTCTTTTCCTGATATCTCCATCTCTGAACTTCGGTACTTGTGATTTGCCAGTATAAAAACAAAAACAAAAAATTTATTTTTCTATTATTGGTGTAAATTTTAGTAAATATCAATGCAATATAGATAAGATTAGTTAAGATACTTATTAACACAAGTGAGGCTCACGCCGTTTTTGTAAAATGTAGGTCACATACGCGTAACGCTACGGTAGTATATATACGGCGTGTGGCACGAGGTCACACGGCAAAGCGAAGGCCCATTATAAACGCCATCGGCCTCGACCCTTTTTAATGGAAAATTTCTCCTATTTATTGT
>JARFNW010021437.1:0-14840 GCA_031763155.1 Dirona albolineata | reverse complement strand
CTCTCGCCCTCTCTCTCCCTCTCTCTCTCTCGCCCTCTCTCTCCCTCTCTCTCTCCCTTCCTCTCTCTCTCTCTCTCTCTCTGTCTCTCTCTCTCTCCCTCTCTCTCCCTCCATCTCTCTCTCTCTTGCTCTCTCTCTCTATCTCTCTCTCTCTTTCTCTCTCTCTCTCTCCATCTCTCTCTCTCGCTCTCTCTCTCTCTCTCTCCATATATCTCTCTCTCTCTCTCTATCTCTCTCTATCTCTCTCTCTCTCTCTCTCTCTCTCTCTCTCTCTCTATCTATCTCTCTCTCTCTCTCCATCTCTCTCTCCCAATCCCTCCCAACTAAGACCTTAGTTCTTCCTTTGGTCTTCCCTGATTTGATTTTTCTCCAACCTCATCTCATGTAATGTAACATTCGTTCTTTCCTCTTTCCCCAACTGTTGCAGGAGACATGCGAGTTCTGCAACAGAAAACTGATGTCCATTGTACCTGTCTCTCCCAGTGAAAACCCTTTCGACGATGGGATGGACTCTAAATCGGAGGACAAACCTATCGACACAGACAACGCTAACGATGATAATGATGACGATGATGATGATAATGATGATAATGATACTGGATATGACGACAGTGTTGATAACAGCGATGAGGAGGTTGGGGATACCAATGATGAATTTGATGATGAGGAGGACTTTGACGAGGATGCAGAGGACGATTATCGCAATGAAAATGATGAGATCGTTGTAGACCCTGAGGATGTTGATGAAGATGATGGTGAAGATGATGATGATAATTATGATTATATTTATGATGATGACGACGATATTGATGATAATGATGATGAGAATGAGGAGTGGGAAGAAGAAGAGGGTGACAGGGAGGCTGATGACTTCAAGGCCGACCAACCTGATTTGCTGGAGGAAGATACAGATGGAGATGGAATCCCAAACCATTTAGATGACGACGATGATAACGATGGTGTCCCTGACATTGACGATGAAGATGATGATGGTGATGGTATTGCTGATGGTGATGAGGATACCGATGGTGATGGCGTACCGGATAAATTAGATAATGATGATGATGGTGATGGAATACCAGATCATATGGAAATCGATTCCGATGGCGATGGCGTACCAGACCATGTAGATGATGATGATGACAATGATGGCATTCCAGATAGTCAAGACAAAGATGACGATGGCGATGGAATTCCGGACGACAAAGAAGATCTTGATGGTGACGGTATTCCAGATGTATTAGACAAGGATGATGACGGTGATGGAATTCCGGACGATAAGGAAGATTCAGATGGTGATGGTGTACCTGACGTGTTAGATAACGATGATGATAATGATGGAATTCCTGATGATGAGGAAGGGGATAGTGATGGCGATGGTGTGCCTGATCACTTGGATGATGATGATGACAACGATGGAATCCCAGATGATAAAGATAACGATGATGATGGCGATGGAATTCCCGATGACAAAGAAGATTCAGATGGTGACGGCGTACCAGACGTGTTGGATGACGATGATGATAATGATGGAATTCCTGATGATAAGGAAGATTCAGATGGTGATGGTGTACCAGACGTCATAGATAACGATGATGATAATGATGGAATTCCTGATGATGAGGAAGGGGATAGTGATGGCGATGGTGTGCCTGATCATTTGGATGATGATGATGACAATGATGGAATCCCAGACCATGCCGACAATGATGACGATAATGATGGCATTCCAGACTATCTGGAAAAGGATACTGATGGTGATGGTATCCCTGACCATTTAGACAATGACATTGACGGTGACGGGATTCCTAACGACAAAGATGACGATGATGACGGTGACGGAATTCCCGATAGGGAGGAAGACTCTGATGGTGATGGCATCCCGGACTATTTGGATGATGACGACGACAATGATGGAATCCCTGATTACTTGGAAACTGACACGGATGGAGACGGAATACCCAATTATCTCGATGATGATATAGATGGAGACGGCATCCCGAATGACAAAGATGACGATATTGATGGCGATGGAATCCCCAATGACAAAGATAATGATGATGATGGCGATGGAATTCCAGACCATTTGGATTTCGATACAGATGGCGATGGCATACCCGATTATTTAGATGACGATATTGACGGTGATGGTATCCCTAATGATCAAGATGATGATGACGATGGCGATGGAATTCCTGATCTGAAGGAAGATGCTGACGGCGACGGAATCCCAGACCACTTAGACGATGATGATGACAACAATGGCATCCCGGACCATCTTGAGATTGATACGGATGGAGATGGAATACTTGATTATCTCGATGATGATATTGATGGCGATGGAATCCCTAATGATCAGGATGATGATGATGATGGAGATGGAATTCCAGATCATCTAGATATTGACACAGATGGCGACGGAATTCCCGATTATCTCGACGATGATATTGATGGCGATGGAATCCCTAACGACCAAGATGATGATGATGATGGTGATGGAATTCCAGATCACTTAGATATTGACACAGATGGCGACGGAATTCCTGACTATCTGGATGATGATATTGATGGCGATGGAATTCCCAATGATCAAGACGACGATGATGATGGCGATGGAATCCCAGATTTGGAAGAAGATGCTGATGGCGATGGAATCCCTGATCATTTAGACGATGATGATGACAATGATGGCATCCCAGACCATTTGGAAGTTGACACAGATGGAGACGGAATCCCAGATTACTTAGATGATGATATTGATGGTGATGGAATCCCTAACGACCAAGATGATGATGATGATGGTGATGGAATTCCAGATCATCTAGAGGTGGATACAGATGGCGATGGGATACCAGACCATCTGGACGATGATGATGATAATGATGGAATACCGGATAAGGATGTAGTAGACAAAGATGGTGATGGTATTCCTGATAAATATCAGGTTGATTCAGACGGAGACGGAATTCCGGACCATCTAGATGATGATGATGATAACGATGGCATTCCTGATCATCTTGATGACGATGATAACAACAACGGCATCCCAGACTCAGAGGAAGTCGACACAGACGGTGACGGTATTCCAGACTATCTAGACGACGATGATGATAATGACGGCATTCCTGACTATCTTGATGACGACAAAGATGGCGACGGAATTCCGGACTACCAAGAAATCGACACAGATGGCGATGGTATTCCAGATTATTTGGATGACGATGACGACAACGATGGCATCCCGGATCACCTTGACGACGACGATGATGGTGATGGTATTCCAGACTCCCAAGAGGCAGATTCTGATGGAGATGGCGTGCCAGATAATGTCGATGATGACGATGACAATGACGGAATTCCCAACCATATGGAGAAAGACTCAGACGGTGACGGTATCCCTGATTATCTCGATGATGATGACGATAATGATGGAGTTCCTGATAACCTCGACGACGATAAAGATGGTGATGGAATCCCAGACCAACTCAAACTTCTGGATTTGAACAAGAACAGCATTCCGGATTACCAAGAAATCGACACAGATGGCGACGGTATTCCCGACTATATTGACGACGATGACGACAACGATGGTATCCCCGATGATGAGGATGACGACGACGATGGAGATGGAATTCCAGATGACCAAGAGATTGACACTGACGGTGACGGAATTCCAGATTATTTAGATGATGACGATGACAATGACGGAATTCCAGACGATGAAGATTTTGATGCTGATGGTGATGGTATACCTGATGATGAGGAGGGTGACACGGATGGTGATGGTATACCTGATTATCTAGATGACGACGATGACAATGATGGAATTCCTGATGTCAGTGATACTGATAAAGATGGGAACGGTATTCCAGATTTCATGGAGAGAGACACGGATGGTGACGGCACTCCTGATTATCTAGATGATGACGATGACAACGATGGAATTCCAGACTTTTTGGATAATGATGATGATGGCGATGGAATTCCTGATGACAAAGAAGATTTTGACGGAGATGGAATTCCGGATTATCTGGACGAGGACGCGGATGGTGACGGATTCAAGGACAAACTTCCTGACTCTGATGGCGATGGTATCCCTGATTGTAGAGATGACGATGACGACAATGATGGAATTCTAGATGTAGATGAAGATGAAGATGGCGACGGAATACCCGATTACATGGACACAGATCGTAATGGTGACGGCATTCCAGATAAAGATCAGGACGCAGATGGAGACGGAATCCCAGATTATTTAGATGATGATGACGACAACGACGGCATCCCCGACAGTGAAGATACAGATGATGATGGCGATGGTGTTCCAGACAAAGGCATCAAAAAGCCGGTCAGAAGAAAGAATTTGGCCAGGGAGAATGCCACCTTTTGGATTCGAGTGAAGAACGCTTTGAGGAAGGTGATGAAAGCGGCCCTTGAACAGGATATTGACAACAGAAGACAAGCAGACATACCTCATGCACCAGTTGTTGAACAGAAGCCCCATGATCAGTCTATCGATCTGTTTGAACTTGTGCAACAATTCATTTATGGGAAACGTAATGATGACAAAGATGATGACGATGATGGCAATGATGATGGTGATGATGACAAGAAGAAGAGTGACGAAATACCAGATGCCCCTATCAAAGTCGTTCATCCTAAGCTCAAACAGGTGCCTCAGGCAAAGACAAAAGCAATGAACAATGCTGCTCCTAAACAAGCTGGACAGAAACCACCTCAACAGGTTAAGCAACCTCCAAAACAAACAGCTGCCAAAATAGCTGCAGCAGCTGCTGCTGCCAAGAAAAATTCACAAGCTAATTTGAAACTAACGCCACAACAGCTTAAACAGCAACAGCAACAACAAGTTTTGAAGGCAAAACAGCAACAACAACAACAACAGCAAAAGCAAAAACAACCAGCTTCCCAAAAACAACCAGCTGCCCAAAAACAACCAGCTGCCCAAAAGCAACAAGCTGCACAAAAGCAACAAGCTGCACAAAAGCAACAAGCTGCACAAAAGCAACAAGCTGCCCAAAAACAACAAGCTGCCCAAAAACAACAAGCTGCCAAAAAGCAACAAGCTGCACAAAAGCAACAAGCGATGAAGCAAACAAAATCAACAATAAACCAACAGGCGCAAAAACAAAAAGTTCAAAGCAAAGCAAAAAAGACTGAGCTATAAATAGCCAAGTTTTAACCTGCGTATTCAAAATGTTCATTAGATCCAACTGGCTATTTCCCCCCACCTCCTCTAGCAAATAATAACCTGCTCATAATCCAAAATCAATTTTCCTTATCTAATTTGCTAAAAAAAAAAATGGAGAAAAAGAGGAGGGAAATGAGATGGAAATGAATTTGACAGGCTTCTTCAGGACTCTGATTGTCTACGGTCATTCACTGAGGCAATAAGACCACCAAAGAGATCATAAACATCCATCTCTCTTATTCCATCTTTAGATTTAGACAATTTACCAATTTAACAATCTAACTACAGTCTGTTCCACTTATATCGTCATCACTTATTTCGTCATGGGCTCAAAGCTGCCCGCCAGATATCAATACAGTCCTCGCATTGTATCTACTTTGGATGACATCATTTGAGTGGTGTCAGTATACCTGGGTCCCACTGTACTCGTCCTGCCTCCCCTCCACACTATGGTGCCGTCGCTGACATTCCATACCCCCTGCCATCCTACCAAAGTCGAGGTCGTCCAACACCGGACTGGAGACATCACCACTGAACAATCGGCCGGGTCAGTGTGATAAAAAACATCGGAATGCAACATTCTACCTTGAAACAGGATACAATAATAAAATACTGAAAAAAAATCACCCAGTTGAGACAAAACCTGTGATTGCATCCAGCTAATCGTGTACCTTGTCATATATGCAAAGGGAAACAATCCACCAATTAATTTGAGCTGTCTGCCACCTGTTATCCTTATCCACTGATTTTCGAATTCCCCACCTCAATGTATTTCGACAGCAAGATTAATATTTCCCATACTCGAAAAGTCAACAAAATGGTTTCGACCAATTTACCTTCACACTGACCCGCCAAGGCTTTCCAGATGGAATGCCTTCTTATTGATCAACCTTTAAAACTCTGCTAGTATAACGTAACGAGCTCTCTCTTCCTTCCAAGATCAGAGATCCCGCATGAGTTATCGTGGCGAATTCACCAAAAAGTATAACAACCGACTTATACTGTTGGTTTGGATACAATAAAATAGTTTTATTATGGTGCTAAACATCAACACAATCTGTCATGGCAATAAGTGCAATGCTTTTGTGTGATAATTTAAAAACACTTTTATTCAATGTCAATGTCAAATTCTATTTAGAATCTATAAATATAAATATCTTTTTCTAAGCTTCTGATTTGATAAATTTCTGGCATATTAGGAATAATACTGAAAAAAAATCACCCAGTCGAGACAAAACCTGTGATTGCATCCAGCTAATCTAAAAAGAAACCCCAATTTTCTGCAGACTTTCTTTTATACCTATAAAGTCAAATAGCAGTATTTGAAATGAAGGAATCAAACCTTAAGTACTGAACAGGGATGCATACCATACCACCCGTTATCTAAAATTGCCAATCAAAAAAAGATGCCATTTTCTGTTTTGTTGTTTTTTTAAAATGAAAGTCAAATTTCAATGATGTCCATTTTGATTTTGAAAAGAGATAATATTGAACAAGTTCATCTCTCCCAAACCTCTTTAAAACATTCAATTTATCATGTGATGAACCTCTTATGGAAGTCTTCCCCTCAAAAACATTTGATCAGATTTTAACCTGTGTAAGTTTTTTAAAAGGCTTTAGAAGATAAAATGAACCTTATTTCTATTTCTATTCATGCATTGCATTTTTTGCGAAGATATTCTATTGACATGTGTAATAGATGTGTATGTGTGTGTATGTATGTGTGAATGTGTGCGTGTGTGTGTGTGTGTCTTATTAATTCTATCCCGGTTTTTTCACTTTACCCTTTTTCCGTCCATTTAAATCAGCCTTTAATTATGTCACATTAATTGTTAATGACTCATCGTCAGTATCCATGACAATCAGAATGCAAGGTCAGGGATACATCTGTGTTTCATTGTCCCAACTCTATGCAAATTATCATTTTATTGTCCATCGTCACTCTGTCCTTCCATCTCTCCTTGGAGCCAATAAAGTACCCATGGCAAACCCATGTAGAGGAGCCAGTGGTACCACAGTAATACAGGTGCTGTGACCGAGTGGGTTGAACATGGCATGTCATTCAAATTGATATTCCGTTCATTACTGCTGTTTAAATGTGGTTGTTGTATATCTGTAAATAACATTGTCAAAAAATATAAATTAAGAAATAAGTTTATTTAAAAAAATATATATTTATAATGAAGAAAGATGTAAACCACTGCATGTATAAATGTAATAACTGAAATATAATTTAATGTATGCAGCGATAATCTAAAGCTATTTTAATTGTTTTTTGTTTTGCTTTTGTTATCACATCACTTTGGTTTTGGGAATTCCATACGGACCCACTGTGCTATTTTAAATAACAATTCTGTGACCGTGAAGCTGTCCAATAGGAGAAGTTGAAAACTATTGTCCAAAGAAATCTTGTGAATGAGAACCTCAAACTTACAACGAAAGCGACGAGCAATGCAAATCAACAAAAATAAATTTACTGAGTAATCTTTATATCTGTATTTCGATGCCATATGCTGCATGGTGGCCAAATACTGCAGCCCTATTCAATTTAAGACAAGACAGTCCATCAGTATCAGCCACGTGGCTGCGGAAGTCTTTTGCAGATGGTGCGCTGATGCTATTCTCACCCAGATAGTCATTGCTGATGATAACAGCCTGGACAATAATGGAATGTCAGAAGGGTTATTTGTGCATGAAATTATATATCAATGGCGATTTATGGCATTCAAACATCTGCTGTATCAATCTGCCGTTCACCTCTGACAACAACAGAAGATCTGAAATTGAAATTAGGTCACAGTGACGCAGAGCTTGGACATCATCTCTGTTAATATTAAATATTAATTACTTTTTGAGTTTCGATTTTGATTTTTCCATTGTGGATGAAAGACGTTGACGGATGAAATGTTGCCAATGTTTTTGTTACCAAACTCAAGCCATGTTGTCATGTACATATACGGAATGTAAGTAATGTAAAGTAACATAATTTTATATTCTTCATTATTTTTGTAAACGTTTACATCTTAAGAATCTTACTAGTATTAATCCTCCCTGATATTACATGCAATTTTTATACCTTTTAGCAATTTTTAAACGTAGGAAAATAATATACAATTTGTTCTTTCCTGTTTTTGTTATTATTATTATTATTATTATATACTTTGTTATTGCATTCTTTTTTTTTTTCAAAATGAAGATGTGATAACAAATTTTTTGTGGTTTTACGTAGACTAGAACTCTTCTTGAAAATCATAAAAAACCTTATTTTTACTGCTAGGGTGTGAAAGAATAATTTTTTTCTCTGATAAATTATATAACTAGAGTCCAGGTATAGAATGGTGTTATGGAAATCAAAACCATTTTCAAGCCATTTATATCTCTGCCCTTCTCTATGTAATCCGATAGATCTGATCAGGTGACATTCATTCTCTCACAATAAATCACAAATTGATTTGTCAAAAATTCCCCCGAACCCGCCCAGCTTGGTCTACCCCCCTCCCCCCACCACTTTAAGATACTTTACCCCCATGACAACGGCCGTATCCAACGGATACTTAAGTCAAAGATACTTAAGTCAGCGTTTTTTTACTTGTAGATGGAAGATAAACAGAAACATTTATTTTTCATACATAAATCAACATAAAAAATGTTGGCGTGCCTTGATCATAATAGTTCATAGTTTATATCAAATGAAGTGGAATTTATCCCCAATGTCACAGAGTGAAAACCCAAATCATTTTTCGTAAATACGTTATATGAAGTATACGACATCTTCTACGTAGAGGTCCATGTTAGACACGTGGAGGAAAAGTGTTGAAATATATCAGTACTCACCATTTACATAGATCCACTAGCCATAATGTGCCACTTGGGTAAAAAGGCCAAAACAGATGTGTGGCATGAAACATGTGGTGGCATAAGGCGTATGACATAATAATATGGCCTCTACGAACGTATTACAACATTAATTTGTCAGTAAAGACAAAGCTTACATTAACTACACGAGTAGATTTTTTTTCATGTTTTTGATTTGAACCTTCCCTATGTTTTGAGTTTTACTATCATAGTTTATCTTGATTCCTGGAACTGACCTTTCGCCCCTGAATTAACTCCCCTTTTTGCAGAGTGATGACTTTTATTTATTAAAACTTATTCCTCGGTTGTAAGAACAATTATGAATGCTGTGACTGTGAGAGGTAATTTGGAAGTTACAGAAAAATAATTCCTGTTCTAAAACGCGACGTATGAATGAGAGAGGTAATTTGGAAGTTACAGAAAAATAATTCCTGTTCTAAAAATGTAAGGTTTGAATGTAAAGCACAAATGCAATTATTGTGGATTATAGAATCAGTTAAGTTTATTCGTATGGCATTTTAATGTTTGTTTTTGTTTTTTTTTCCGCTGTTGAGAATAAATCTGGTCTTACAATCAATTTCATTATCTTTCTTTCTTTCTTATGTTGCATGATGTATTGAGCTCTCACTTCTCAATCGTCTTATGACGTCAGACAATGTTCAACAACAACTTTACTTTTACTTTATATGTCTTCTTGTACTATCCTGGGCGTCGAGGATAATAATAATAATAATAATGAAAAGTATATAATAGTAATGAAAAGTATTGATGCCCCGCCCACTCCCATTATCAAACAGCTGCAGGTACATTACCATAGAAAACAATTCACAACTACGTCGACAATAGTACTCAAAATTTAACTCATTGAACCCTAAAACTAAGATATCTTGTTGATTTCCTCCTTTTGTAACTCAACTTGGATACCAAGATATCTTGTTTGTTTCCTCCTGTAACTCAACTTGGATACCAAGATATCTTGTTTGTTTCCTCCTGTAACTCAACTTGGATACCAAGATGTCTCGGTCCGTGTTTTAAAACACTTTTCATTTGCGTTGATTAATCTCTCAGCCATCACACCTCGTTTCCAATAATATATTAACATAAATCATAAATAAAGGAACACTTGGTCAAAGACAATGAAAGTAAACCACATAACAATACAGAGTTCAATTGACCATCTATTTAATTCAACAGCCATAAGAAAAGAATAGTATGAATGAGCTCATAAATTTTCTCTCCATGAAAATAGTATAAATAACAATAACAATATCATATAATAATATTTGAAGAGTATTATCACAACATGCATTGTTTGTTTGTTACCTATTCCTTTTAGAACCGTTATTAAACAAACAGTGTAGGGACCAACTCAGTGTCTGGCAGAGGAAGTGTACACGGCAGAAAGTACCGATGCGCAAACCCAGGTAAAACGTATCCAGGTTAAGTGCAAGTCTGTGCCCCTCTAGTACACATGGCCTGATACAGAAGGCAAGCAGGGGATCAGCCCACTGTGCCAATAAACCTTGTAAACCTTGCTTGGCGCAATAAACATGAACAATACACTGTTCAATATTACTCTTATCAGGGCCAGACAAGATGATTTTGTAGCCTCAGGTGTTCACCCAACAGCTACAGATAGAAACTGGAAATTTTACCAAAGAGGCACATCATGCATCATCAACATGTCGGATCTGTCCATGGATTCCTAAAACTAAAATGTTTTTTTTATTTATGAGTAGTCTGCTACCCCCTTTGGACACAGTCAAGTCATATTAACATGTCAGCACCTCCATCTGCGATAGTACTTGTGGGTCAGAAAATTGAAAAGCAATGATAATCTCTCAGTCAGAGTTGAAAGTACTATCCCCCCCCCCCCCCCCAACCCAACCCAGAACCACATAATAAGAATTTGCCAGAAGAGACAATTTGACGATTTTAGTGACCCAACTTTCACACCATACTAAATACTATAATGCCACAAAAAAAAACTAAAAAACAAAACAGCGAAGAACACTATATAGCACAACAATACACACCATTTCAAATTAGTCGTGTAAGCGGCCACTATCACCTAGGCAAATGGACCCAATTATTGTCGCTTCTGTTTGTTCAAGTCCCCTTTACACTGCAATAAGCAGTGTAGGGGCCAGTCATATGTCAAGCTATGAAAGGTGCACATGACAAATGGAAGTAAATCCAAATGTCAATGAGGACTTACACCACTCATCACCTAACACACGGGTAGAAAGGCTCTGCATCAGGAATTAAAGACGAGCAGGTGATGAGCCCACTGAGTCCAAATACAGTTATCAGTAAATTGGACACCAATGTACTACGAGGTCCATACATTTTTACCAGTAACACATCGCTGTTACCCTAGTGGTTACTATTCAGTCATAGGACAACTGAGAGCTCCCACCTGGGCAATTGTCTCTTCTTTATACTCTTTATTCTGTGCCCAGAACACACTCTACTAGGGAAGCAGCACAACTGAAAAATGCTTACAGCTTCATAAAAAATGGCAATGTGCTAAGTGAGAGCACTATACTCACAAAAAAAAATGGAATGTACAAACAATCACTGTTCCCAACAATAACACCCCCTATGTATTAACAGTTTCATCTCAACCATAATCGTCAGGTCTGTCACACATATCTATCAGCTACGACAAGAATCCCATAAAAAAATTATGGGATTTAATGAAGCGAAAACTTAGAAGTAGAAGTCATGGCCCTGTTAAAAAAGCACTGACAACTTATTATTTCACAACCAAGTTACTAACAGTATTAATACTTAACTCACTCTTTCCTACACTGTAAGTCACTACATCTCAAAGTACAAATAAATGAATACATCAATGAATAAGTGAATGAATAAATCGATGGATAAATCAATGAATAAATAAATGAATAAATCAATGAATAAATCAATGAATAAGTAAATGAATAAATAGATGAATAAATCAATGAATAAATAAACGAATAAGTAAATGAATAAAAAAATGAATAAAGAAATGAATAAAGAAATGAAATAATACATAAATTATAAGCTCCTCATTATCAAAAAGGTGCCCAACCACGAAAACTGATGATATAAAAATATATATCACATTGTGCATTAAATTAAGTCCCCCCAGGTAAAATCTTGTAGTAAAATTGAGCAAAAAATGACTAAATTAGTTTGTTCGTTGGAAGTCTGTACAAGACAAAATATATAGTTTATACAAATTATAGTTTATACGTCAGGATGACACCATCAATCCAGAAAAAACCAAACTATGATGCCATCAATCAAGGAAGACTATGACGCCAACAGTCCAGAAGGACTATGACGCCAACAATCCAAAAAGACTACGATGCCAACAATCCTTGTTTAATACACCTGGGGCAGGCCATGGCCTTCAAACCCGGCCTGAGGAGCAACTGTTGGAGTAAGGGGGCCGAATTGGTCAACCTCTTGGCCCCACTGGTCAGCTGGCTCACCATGGACGGGACGACTTCCGTTACAAAAGTGGACTCGGGATAATGGTGGCCACAGGTGAATAGAACAAACTTGGATTCCGTCTGGTTGTCTGGGTAAGATGGATAAAATAAGATAAGATGACATAAGATGAGACATATCTTCACAGTTTATGCCATTTTATGATTCTTAATTTGTATACAAAAAAACAGTTGCTCTTGATGCTTAAAGTTCAGTTTATTCTTTTATTTTTTCTTTCTTTTTTTCTTTTTAATTCTTCGCTCCGTTGAATCTCTTCTCCGTTCTACACTGCTTTTTTTTTGACAATTTCACATTGATCCATGAATTATCTTTTTTTTAAAAGGATTTTTTTTGTCTCAAGACCCACATAGCAGACGTGAAGAGAAGAAAACGACATAATACTAGCAAGTGACCACCCAATAACCAATAAATAATGTCCATCAACAGTGCGAATGGAATTGAAAAGGATGCCATCGGGTAATGGACAGCATTTTTACTATTAACGTTAGTTTCGTACAAATTACTACAGAATTTAATTTCGATAATGGATAATCCAGTGTCACCAGTGTTTGGGTCCTCGTGTAAACTTACCGAGCCGCTACCACCGGCGCACAGGACCAAATCAGTTAATAATAATAATAATAATAATGAAATTTATTTATATTGCGCCCAATCCCGTCACATGATAGCTCTGGGCGCACCAGTGGGTACCAGCTTAAAACAACTGGGGAAGTAATCTGTGATAGACCAGCGTCCTATCCAGAATGGTGACACACACATTATTGTCATTCAGTCTGCTTCACGCTACAGAAACGTGGATAAGCATTAGCACTATGGGCCCCAAGGCTCTTGCGGGACTTACTTTTTTCTTGACCTATTTAATTTGGAGGTGAGGTGGCCGAGTGGTTAGGAAAGCGGACTCTCATGTCAAAGGTCGTGGGATCGAATCCTATCACTGACACTGCATTGTTTTTCTTGGGCAAGAAACTTTACTCCAATTGCCTCACTCGACCCAGGTGTAAAAATTGGTACCAGCTTACAGCTGGGGGAAGTAATCTGCGATAGACCAGCGTCCTATCCAGAAGGGGGACGTATTGTCACTCAGTCCGCTTCACGCAACGGAAACCGGGAAAAGCACCGGCTCTATGGGCCTCATGGCTCGAAACGACTTTACTTTCTTGGCCAAGGAAAAAAAAGAAGCAAACAAACCACTGAACTGAAAGCCAGACTCAAACCTCCCATCATCATCATGGTTAGAGCTACGTCTTAATCCCTCGGCCATCGCGACTCGTAATGACTCTTTTCCTACACTTTTTCCGCACCTGTAACTGTAAACGAGTTACCTCTGCTACCCCAGTCAACAAGATTGTCAAAATGATAGTAAGGATGCTCCAAAGTATAACAATAATATTAAAGTTGCATTGTATGTCGGCTTTTAGACTCGAACCATGTTGGCAAAGAGTTAAGCCGAATGCCTCATCGCCACAGGTGTAAAGTTGGGCGCTAGCTCACAGCTACGAAATAGGTCACAGCTAGGAAATTAATCTGCAATAATAAAAAAAAAATAGAGATTGGTTTATGGTCTGTATCCTAGTACGAGTACAGACTTACTGACTTTTCGCCATTCATCCCCCATCAGTCTACGTCATTCAATATCCTTGTCAACTCCCTGGAGAGCATACCGTAGACCAGCCTGATAGACTCATCATGCTACTAATACACCGACCCCATCGTTCTCTGCCTGTAGCTGGGTACTCATTCACACCTGAGTCGAGCGATGGAACAAATATGTACAGTTTTTTTCTCCATATGAATCAACAACTCCAGCTTCTGCCATGATTCGAATACGGGATTTCACAATTTCCACGTAGTCAGTCTGACCACTCGGTCGCTGTCGTCAAACAGACCAGCGTCCTAACCAGAGGGTGACAAACCATCATTTGTCCGCGTCACTATAAAGAGACTTGCCTCTTTGGTAAAATTGCCACAATTTCTATGGCTGTTTGGTGAACGCACGAGACTACAATATCATCGTGTCTGGTCCTGATAATATGAATGATATTGAACAGTGGATTGCTTCTTGTACCAAACAAGGTTTATTTATTGGCACATTGGGCTGATCCCTTGCGTGTCTTAAAAATCTTGAGCCATAGATTTTCTTGCTCTGTATTAGGCCATATGTACTAGTGGGGCATAGACTTGCACTTAACCTGGATACATTTTTACCTGGGTCTGCGCATCGATGCCTTCTGCCTTGTACACTGTCCTCGGCCAGACACAGAGCTGGTCCCTACAC
>JARFNW010021326.1:0-14847 GCA_031763155.1 Dirona albolineata | reverse complement strand
GTTGGTTACATGTGATTAGATGGAAAAAATCAGTTGTTGGTTACATGTGATTAGATGGAAAAAATCAGTTGTTGGTTACATGTGATTAGATGGAAAAAATCAGTTGTTGGTTACATGTGATTAGATGGAAAAAATCAGTTGTTGGTTACATGTGATTAGATGGAAAAAATCAGTTGTTGGTTACATGTGATTAGATGGAAAAAATCAGTTGTTGGTTTCATGTGATTAGATGGAAAAAATCAGTTGTTGGTTACATGTGATTAGATGGAAAAAATCAGTTGTTGGTTACATATGATTAGATGGAAAAAATCAGTTGTAGTTATTGGTTGCATGTCTTTTTATATGGAAAAAATCAGTCGTAGTTATTGGTTGCATGTCCTTTTATATGGAAAAAATTAGTTGTAGTTATTGGTGGTGTACATGTTCTTTTATACTTCACTTTTCATTTCATTTGTTAGCAACACATATCATTTTCTTTCAACAATCAGCTCTAGGTGTACATACATATTAACATAAATACCTTAGGCATTACTAATTCAATTTTGTATTTTTACCCAC
Source organism: Dirona albolineata (assembly GCA_031763155.1). Taxonomy (NCBI): domain Eukaryota; kingdom Metazoa; phylum Mollusca; class Gastropoda; order Nudibranchia; family Dironidae; genus Dirona; species Dirona albolineata. The sequence goes on along the minus strand of JARFNW010021326.1, from coordinate 14,289 downwards.
AAATATATTTGAATTTGTGATAAATTGTTAAAAGTTATAATTTCAACAACAAAATGCCATGTATGTTGCTATTTATTATTTTCTGTATTTTGATATCTTGTTACGTGGGTATTGGCTGGACTGTATTAGAAATCATTCATGAGTTACAAGTTACATAAACATGATTCGTCCAACAAGTTCGATCTCACCAATTTATTTATTCATTAACGATGTAAGTGAAAACTGCATGCCACAAGGGGTATAATAAGTATAGTATGATTTATTTTGTTTTATAGTGTCAACAATCTAAGCAAATCTTCATACCCTATTGTATCATTTTCACTCAAATCACAATAGCTTTATCATGTCATTGTTACCATTACTTTACCATTGTATTAAAACCCCTTTGTCAGACAGTCAGTCAGTCATGTTTTATTTCCTGCTTACAATTACCTCACCATGTAAAAAATGATTGACTATAATTTTCATCCTTTTTTATATACTCAGACACGCAAGACTTTCACGTTTCATTGATGTGTGTCTACAAAACAATAACAGTTAATCTCAACCATGGTTGGCATTATGGCGTTCACAATAACAATATTTCTTTATTCCTATCACTATCACACTTTATTACAAAATATTCAATTTGAAAATTGTTCACTCTCCTCACTCTCAATCAAAGGAATTTCAGAATTAAAAAAATATATATATATATATAATAATATTCATTTATATTATTTATTTTTTATTTTTTTTTTGGGGGGGGGGGGGTTCTACTGTTTTTATTTATTTTATTTTATTTGTACAGTGGAATGATGGAGTTCCATCATCAAAATTAACATTTATTAATACTTGGGATTTTGCAACATGTGTATTCTGTAAGTAGGCGATGCCTTTTCCCCCTGTACTTTCCCTGGGTAATAATATCCAAGTCTTAAGCCTTTTGATTTTATCACAATGATTTAGGTGTCTTGAATTTCCTCATGATTTTTGTAAATAAAATGATTTTGGGTTAAAATTTTGTATAATTTTGTCTTCCGCTTTCTTCCACTGAGTCCAAAGGGTGTGTGTTGTGGGGGGGGGGGGAGGGGAGTTGGTTTATTTGTTATCCAATGGTGCACTGAACAGCAGACATGGCGCCCACGGTGTACATTCTGAACCTTTATTATAAAAAATCCAGACACCCCCAACCATCGTCTGTGCATTGATATGCTCAGAGTTAGACAGTGTGGATGAATTTTTATGGACAAGTGGATAATCTTGACATCAGCGGTCGAGTGGCTTGGCTGCATGTCTCAAGATCACAAGATCCCAGATTCGAATCCTGGCAATGTTGGTCTGATAATGACTGTACATAAATTTTCACAACTTGACTCAAATGTGAATGAGAAGGTACCCACACGACTCCATACCTTTCCCTCCCTGTTCCCATACCTCCTTCACTGCTTTCCTTCGTCCAAATACCATTCAACTAGTGGTCGTCATAGCTTCAACATCACCTTCATTCCCACAGCTTAAGATTTTCTATTTGTGTTTTATGTTCTTGTTGGCTGATGAAACATTCTTTGTATTTTTATTTGCTTTGCACTTGGAGCTTCACCATTTTCACCCTTTTTTTTCATTTTCATACTTTGTAGGCCTATATAGTTTCACCGAAACGATTCATTTTGTCCAAACAGTCACTGTTTCTTTTATCATGCTTATCTGCTACGTCAAGCTATTAGTTCAACTAACTCCTGCTTCAAAATTGCTGAATAATTCAATTCATGGCAATCAAAACAAATGAAAGAAATAAAGACGTCAGTCATCATTCAACAAAACTTTAATTCCAACATATCGATAACTTCAATCAACAGTTATTACAAAAATAACAACATCCAAACAACAACGCGCTTTCACATGAGAACAATAAAAAAGGATGTTTTATACTAAATCAATTTACCCTTTGTATTAATTTAAAATACTAAGACTTTCCTTCTCTAAGTCCCCGGGAAAACATAATTTGTGTCAAAAATATTCAGCTTCATTGACACAATCAATCATCTCAAATCCATATAACAATCAGTCTTACCACCATGCAAAAACCCTTCAACTCTCAAAATACTTTTGTATCAGATCATCATACAACAAAAATGGTAAACTTTATTCAAATACAAAAATTTGTGAAGATTAATATAAAGTGAAGTCTTTGGTCCCCCCCCCAAACCTCCATTCCATAGACTTGACCATCCCATTACGAATCCCCGACTAGTCCGTCGTATCACAAATCATCTTCAACCTCGTCTCGTCTTTGGCTCCGCCTGGCCAGGAAAACAATATCATCTGGAGAAGAAGGAAAAAATTATTAGTCAAGTAAACAATATAAATCAAAACATGTTTGTTGTAGCAGCGTTTTCAATCAAGAATACATATTATCATAAATAATGTGAAATCATGTTTTTTACCCCAAAAAAGGAAGCGGGCAATAATAATAATAATGGTGGAGTTTTTTAAAAAATCAGACGTAAAATCAGAAGCCTGTTAAATGTCATGTTGGAGCTGATTCCACCCTATTACAAATATTCATATTTTTCATACCTAATTAAGATCAGATAAGAAGATGAGATTTAAAAACTGAAAAAAAAATTAACTTAAATAATATTATAGTAGCATTCAGAAATTGAAAATCACAAAATGCTTTGCAGGTAATTTTTGTCTTAATATGGAGGGATAACCGAGGCAGGTTTTCAAAACAATGATAGCATCTAGTGATGGAACCAGAAGACATAAGAAAGAGAGGAAAGACTAAGTCCAACAAAGGACTTAAAATGGCCGATGATGACAAGGTGAATTAGAATTACAAAAGATTACGGTAACTGATAAAAAAGCAAACATGGAAACTGACCTGCGATGACAGATGTGATGTTAATAGACTTGTTATTCTCATCCATATACCTCTGATGGGACAGGGAGCCTTCCACGAGGATGCGATCTCTGGAATGGAAAATGCAGGATTGGCATGTATGATTAAATTAAAACCGCACACAAAGATGCAGCAGTATAGGTTTTAAATCAAAAGGTATGGCTGAATTCTAATACCCACTTGGCCCTCACCAATCACTGTCTGATACCTACATGCTCATCGAGCAAACAATTTGCATAAAAATGTTACTATTATTATGCTATGGCCTCGTTCGTTCATGAGACTGATCATTGACGGCTTTCTAAGGTAAAAACCTGGGCAGGATTATTTGTGGAGAGGTTCAAGCGTCAATGTCTCCATTGTGGTTCTTGTCTATAATAGTATGTGCCGGTTTGCTACAGTACAACAAGCTTAACGAACAAAGTTTCAAGTCGAATTCTGACGATGTAATCCAGAGGCAACGTAGAATGTCTGGCATCACTTTGGGTGCAGATATCTAAACCATGTGACAGAAGCAGAATATGTTTACATGCCTATGACACTACTACTACTAGTGCTGGCAATCAAATATTCATGGTAAAAATCATGTTCAAAGTATCTTATTTAAAGCACTTTAAAAATATGGACAACTTAGTCATAAAACCTTACAATTCTAATTAAATCTTTAAAACATTCAATAATTATTCAATTTATTGATAAGTTTGGGCTGATTTGTTCCTTGATTAGATATCAGGAACAACAAACAACAAAACAAGATTAAAATGTAGTCAAACAATGACCAGACAGAAAAAAGAAAAATATTGTAGTATATAAAAGTACTGTACCCTTTATTGATAGAACTTGCTACGTGTCTCAATCCTGCTTGGAAAACACAAATTCTATGCCAGTCAGTCTTGGTTAAATATTCTCCTGGTGGAAAAATAGACAAATAAATTTTAGACAAATGCATATATATATCTTCTCTATTTTGTAAAGCAACAGCTTTTAAAAAGTTGACATACATGTAATATTGTAATCATAAGCAAACAAAATTACTGGACTATTCAACATAACAAAGGACTTATGCATGGATCTAATATGTCGAAAATGTTACACCAAGGTCTTTGTCAGATATAAACAAACAAGAAACTCACAAAACCACCATTCAGACCCACACTGAGAAGAGTGACAATAATGGATATCACTCAAATAAAGTGGTGATTCCTTTAAAGAGAAAGAAATATGAATGGTTTCCCTTTGCTAAAACACTGAGGTCGCAGACATGTCCTTCTTAGCAGTTTAAAAAAAGTAAAGTTGAAGCTGACACATGGTGTGCGGTGGCAGTGACTAGCAGCATATAAACCTCGACCAACATAATTGGTGAGTGAGTTTAATTTTAATACAATGCTCACCTGTAGCAGCCTTCCTGTATGTGAAACTGGTTGCTAAAGGAAAGATAAGGCATGGGTGATCTGTCGTCCCCCTCACTTCCCCGTCCTTTCCCACACGCCCGAGTAAGGTCACCTTGTTTAAACCTGGATGAGAAAAGGTAGATAAAATGAGACATGATAAAATGACATACTGCACGTTAACCAAAAGTCTGATTTGAGATTTACAAAGCATTGGCTTTAAGTTTCAGCAACTTTCAGTAAAGAGAATTAGATTAGATCAAATAATACATTTTTTCCATACCAGAATGAAGACTTTTCATAACGCAGCACATTTCTCTCTTTCTCCTCCACATACTGCAATCTAAAATACTTCATCACATACTTTCGTGTCAGCTTGATTTAAGTTAATAATAGCCATAAGCATATATTTTGGGATTTATATTGTCCAGAATAAATTTGTCGTAAAACAAGACAACTTAGCTATGTATAGTTTTTTTTAACCTAAAAATATATTGGAAAACTTACATTTCTCCGTTCTGGGTCTTTCTGTGGTGGCACCATCTGCCTCAGTAGACAATATTCTTTTGCATTGGTTTGAAATACTTCCTGCAACCTGAAACATTATAAAAAATCATTAAAAAGCCAACACATTGAATGTTCATATATTTTTCTTGGATGAATAACACTAATTTAACATACACCACGTTCATCTTGTAAAAGATCATTACGTTTGAGGGGATGAAAACAAGAGAGAAAGAACGATGCAGACACAGCAATAAAGGAGCAAACCAATAAAAACTTAACTTTAAAAAAGCGACATTAATCTTCTATTGCTGAAAGTCCTTGACTAGAGCTAGAGATAGATCATAATCATAGAGTTTGAGTCTGTGTGTCGAATTCCGACGAGTGTCCCAATCCGAGCACCTTCTTTATTGTTCTTGTTTACATCAATTATGGCGTTAATGTGTTCGATTGTATTCAAAACCAGATATAATGTGAACCAAAACAATGTTATATAATAAGCAGTCAGTGGTTGAATGGGGACATTGGTCTGAACTCTACTCACAAACTCAACTGAAGTGTTTCTCTGCATACCATGGCAATGGAATTGATGGCAGGCCGTATGCTGATATAAAAACTGACCATCTAGACTCTAGTAGCCCCCATCCATAGCTATAGATGTCACACCAAGGCCCAAAAACCACACCTCACTGACTTCTATCTATCAAGTTGTGACGTCAATTGTGGTAATATATTTATTAGCAGATGTAGAAGTAAATATGATATGCACCATGTGATCTGTAGTGTAGTAGTCTGTACATTTTAGATAATAATAATATTAATAATATGGTTTATAAATTCATTACACACTGCATGGTACACCGAAGGAGTCCAAGAAACAATCAACAACAGAGAATAGTTTCATGGTTCAATTAAGTAAGGATTCCAAGTCCAAAGGACTGATTTCACTTTGGCCTTGGCCCATCACTCAAACTCAAATCACTGGCACTGGCACTGGCTGGCAATGACAACTCACTACTCACTCAGCACTGACACTGAGTGACACTCTTCTGGCCATTCATTCCTCCAATGAAAAAAATGTAGAGGAGGCAACATGGCAATAGAGTAGGTGTTGCACATAAAGGTTTGGGGAAATAAATCAAATCATAAAGTGTTTATGAATTTGTGAAGTTATCTATCTATAGTATTAGACGTCTATAGAAAAAGGTGAAGAAAGTGAAAGTGAAAGTGAAAGTTGGAAAAAAATTGTCTCGTCGTGCCGTGTACTTGACTTACCCTTCTATTGAAAAGACGTAATGTATTCATGATCAGATTTTAACAATATGAGGGGTTTATTTCTTATGATTGAATCAACTATCTCCGTCAGCTTTGTATTTGCCTGATCAACTATCTATCCATAGGTCTCACTATTCTTAGTTTACTTCGCTTTTCCCAGGGATACTATTTTGTTTGTGTACACCGGGCACGTTGTTTCGCTGAGGACGATTCCAAGTTTTTATTTTTTCATTTGTCAAGGTTAGAATAAGAATTCTTGAGGTTGAAAGGTGTCACGAAATAATAAAATATTCAAGACCCGAACAATAAGATATGTTCAATAAAACGTTGTTTTTTTTTTTGTCTTGATGAGTTGAGCAACGTATTTAATAATTGATGATCGTCACCAATGGCATTGGCTTTGTTCGTGGTGGACAGTTTTTTTTATCTGTTTCATGTTTTAAGGTGCTTTAATAATAGACCGAATAAAAGTAATAAAAAACTAAATGGTTCAGCTTCAATATTTGACAATCCAAGATAATAGTAACAATCACCATTATTTATTAGGTAGACCAAATAACAATGAAAAGAAACTTTATGTTTTCTATGTTTGTTAATTGAATTAAGAGAACCGAAACCTTCTTTGGTTAATGTTTGTTTTACAATTGAAACTGCTTTGTACGTCTACCATTAATTTCTTAATTAGGACCACCAACTCCTGGCAGCCCTCGTTACTTTAAATGATTGATCAGAAAAGAACATCAAGACAGCAACTTGCACACGGACTTCCAAAATTTAAAGATACTGATTCCTTTTATTAAGGTATGCAAGCACTTTAAGATAAATGAGAAATCTACTTCCGGCCCGGTATTTCGATCCTATGCGTGCCTTTGTTTTGATTTTCTAAAGGAATTATTTCTTTATTTTGAGAATTGTTTCAAGTTTCAAGTTTTTTTTCGAAAGATACACCAAATCACAATGAGCGGAGGCGTTTATGGAGGAGGTAATCCATTGACATGTATTTCAGGATAATGAATCTCAGAACAGAATATTCAGAACAAACTCAAACTCAAACAGGGGTCGGCTTCGTTCGGCTTCACACTTTTTACTTTTACTACTTTTAACTTTTACTTTTTTATAATTATTATTGATAACTTTTATTATTATCAAAATTAAAATGAAGATGATTATTTTCATTATCTTCTCTCAAATATGTGGTACTCATGTGCATTTGAAATTTGTAGTTTCATATCCCTTTCTCTACACAACAGTAGTAGTAGTTGTGACCGGAGTACCTCGCTCGATGATACCGCTCATCAGTATCAGTATCAGACTCAGTGCCAATTGACGTTTACGTGTTATTGTCAATTGGCACCGCGTGACTCGGTGCCAATTGACGCTGGCCTGTGTGTGTTATTATCAATTGACACTGAGTCACTCGGTGCCAATTGACGCTTCGTAGTGTCAATTGGCACTGAGTGACTCAGTGCCAATTGACAACAACAACACTGCAAAGCGTCAATTGACACCGAGCGGTATTGAGGCATATTTGATACCATTACTAGTAATGCATTAATTGATGGGTTGTGATGAAGCATATAGGCCTATATATAATAATATGAAAATAAATGTGTATTTTATCATATTTTATGTGTATTATAAATTTATTTTTTGTCATCCAAAAATGTTTTTGATTTACATAGATATAGTAGACTATACTTATACCATAGACTATCTCTACTACTACTAGTAGTTATTGTAAATTGTTAAAGCACAGAACTAGTTGAAATTGAGAAGTGCTGACTGGTGCTATGTGTTATATAATATAAGTATAGGAAATGTTTATTATTATTACAAGTGCAGACATTTCCATTTCTGTCACATTTTAATTTTAATTCTGCAGTGTTTGTTCTCAAGTTCAAGTGAAACTGATACTGTTCATTATCAGTTATCTAAATCTATCATAATTTTACTTCCTATTTTCAATTGCTTTTATATGTTTAATAATATTTATCCTTATCCTTATACAGATGAGATTGGTGCTATTGTGCTGGATATCGGCTCATATTCTTTCCGGGCAGGGTTTGCTGGAGAGGATACGCCTAAGGTATGTTGAAATGAATTCCCATGTATCAGTGTTTTTATGAGAATGATCTGTGTAACACTTGATTTTGAAAAACAATGTTTTATATAGTAAATAGTGTTGACCATCAAATGTTTACTTTTAAAACACTTCTTGTTGAAAACTGTGTGTTTGTCAGTCGTAAAAGGTCCCCTTTTGTCTCTCGTACGTGCCAACTTAATCTGTCTTCTAATTCTTTCCTATACGGGACACATGTTAACCATTCACCCCTAACAAAATATTTGCCATGATGGTCTCTCATTCAGGGATGAATATTATAACTCTAACACCCTTTCCACTTGACTCACACAGTCGTCATACTATTTACCATTATATTCTATGTATTGTATCATTGTTGCTTTTGTTTTTTTGTTTTCAAGGAATTAAATCAATCCTACTTTTGCTCCTTCAGGCTGAAATCCCTACCCATGTTGGGGTCCTGGATGATTTGGAAGCAGCTGTTGACATGGAGAACGGCGGTGGCGACAGTGTCACTCCGAAGCGCTACCTCATTGACACAGTACACATGAAGCACCCAGTCAAAGACATGGAGCTCAGCACGTTTTTAAAAGATGGAATGAGTAAGTTGGAATCTTAACTTAATCTGATTTAAATGGCCTTGAATTAGTTGCTTTGTATTGTAATTTCTATGACTTTTTCTTAGACCATGATTTCAAAATCTGTATCATGGCGTCAATTCAGCACTATTTTAGATTTCCACACCCGTCCATGACTTGCCCTCATTATAAGGGTCAATTACTCAGTTGAGATTGAGAGGTGACAGAATGACTTATTTAGCTTGGTTGGCAATTTAATACCATTGCTAATTTAGTCAGTAGCAGTGGCTGTGGGGTCACAAATGTCTCAAGAAGTTTCTCCGCTCCAAATTTGACATAAATTGTCAAATATATTAAATTTGATCAAGCGCATAGAGCACCATGGTCATGGTGGAAATGCGCTTTAAGAAGTAATATTTAAAAAGTGCCGTTAATTATTATTATAATTAGTAGTAGTAGTATTATACTGAGCATGTTGGAATAAAATTGCTTGTCTCCATTTCAGTTGAAAACTGGGATATCTTTGAAAAAGTGATGGACTATACATACAGTAACACAATCAAGTCAGAGGCCAACCTTCACCCTGTCCTTATGTCAGAAGCTGCTGTAAGTTACCATTCCTTGGTTTCTCACTGTGTTTGTCACTTGTCTTTTTTCTTTCCCCTTATTTTCTATTGACACAGTATTTTGATAGTGCGATCTTGTTTGTCAAATGTAAAGCAAATTTAACTCCTTTACGGAAATGCTCTCATGAATGATTTTAGGGTTTTTTATTTTTTTATGTTTGTTTGTTTTTATTTAATTATTTTTGGGTTATTATTATAATAATGTTTACATATTTTATTTTTCAATATCGTTATAAATATATATATCTTGAATATGATTCTAAAACAGACAGTCTGTATTGAATTTTAGTTATATTTTTGACTTTACATATATCTGCTAGAGTTCAATTCTTTTAAAAACTTAAACTGGATATATTGTTGAGTGTATAACTGTTTTATTTATTATGTTTTCTTTTCTGATTTTTTATTTTATTTCAGTGGATTACCAAAGGCAAAAGGGAACAACTGGCAGAAATCATGTTTGAGAAGTACGGCATTCCAGCTTTCTTCTTGTGTAAAAATCCAGTCTTGTCAGCGTATCCTTTTGCTTTCTTAATGATGAAAAATATCACAAGATATTTAGTTGGCTTAGATCAATTCAAATAACTTTTTAAATTAGTAACTGAAAGTTACACCATAATTTTTACATTGCAGGTCTAGATACTGAGTAGCATTGTACACAGAATATTTTTTTAATTTTAGAATTGCGTTTTTAAGACTTTGTTGATTGGTTCACACAGAGTTTTATCCGTAGCAGTAAGTTAAGCTCACATTTATGAATAAGAATTGATTAAAAAAGAAATGTATTAGATTGTTCTGTTTGATGATGTGCCTTAACCAGTCTTTAGATTTGCCAACGGCAGGTCAACTGCCCTGATAGTAGACAGCGGTGCCACACAGACATCTGCAGTTCCTGTTTACGATGGTTATGTTGTCAGCCAATGTAAGTTTGGGAGTTTGTTCTTTCAATTTTACAGTTAGCATGTTTTGACTATCTAAATAGCATTATTTGGTATGATTTTAAGGCTTGATTGTATTGTTGAATGTTATGTTTGTTGTTTCTGTTGATACATAGATCATGAATGTGTTCGACATTTTACTTTTGCTAATCACACCAAATAACGTATTATGACTCATTAAAAAAATTGTGTTTTGTTAAAGATGAATTGGCGAGAAGTGTGTGCCCAGAAGTGATCACAATTTAAGTTAAAATTAGGGTATATTCTTAGAAACGAAACAGATAAAAACGTAATGAAATGGGTCCATAGTCTGATACTCAATTGGACTGGATTACTAACAAAAGAACACAGCATCAATGTTATAATGTTTCATCTTCTTCTCAATTCACCACACAGGTATAGTCAAATCACCGCTGGCTGGGGATTTCATCACAGCAGAATGCAAGAAACTATTGGAGGAAGTGGGGATAGACGTCGTTCCACCATACACCATAGCCAGCAAGGTATGTCTCAGTTGTAAAAAAAAATGCTGGCTTCAACGGCAAAAAAAGGGGTGATGTGGTTGTTGGCTAAGTGGATAACCATAACACTGTCATTTTGAGACGTGACATACAGTCTCAGGTTTAAGTCCTGGATGGCTCTGTCTGAATATCCCTATCAAACAAGAGGTAAGACAGTGAAAATGTTATGAGATTAATACTAATACAGTAGAACTCAAATCAGAGGCAGAGGGAAAATTGTGGATAGAGGGGAGGGGGGGTTGTAATTGGCTGGTGTAGAATTAAACCGAGTGCGAATAGTAGAGCTAGAGATCTATTTCATTCACTGAAGCACACTGCTAGTGAAAGCATTACGGGCATCACTGTCTACCTAAAGTACAAACTTGCGAATCACATTATTTACTGTGTGTAAAGACATGGCATCTTCAAGTTCAGTCACTGGCCTTGGCTCCAACGAACTATTAAAACTGACCAAGCGAGTTTGTTGGGTTCTATTGTATTTTGGTAGTGGTGAAAGGGGGGGGGGGGGGGTAAATGATGTAAAGTTGGTGAGCCTGCTATGGTTTAAACAATGTCATCAGCGACACACAATTTTATTGTAGATCTTTTACTAATTTATAGATGCAGCTCATTATGATTATTATCATTATTATGACTGCTACTGTTTTCTCCAGCCAACTGCCATTGTTATATACGACTTGATTTGTTTTCCCCAACAGGAAATAGTTGGAGATGCACAGCCAGCAAAGTGGAAGAAGAAGGACAATTTGGATGTAACAAAATCTTTCAACAACTACATGACCAAAGTACTGAACTTTATCAATAAACATGTTATTTATTTTATTCTATCTTTCTATTTCTCGTTTGGTCAAAACTACTCTGACGACTTTCACTGTTTTGTTCAGGGTTTGTTTATTTGTTTTACTTTATATGTATGCAATCGCCCGCATTTATTCTTTTCTCTTGTTAAACAAATATTTGACAATGATTGCTTTATTTAGGATTTGGTAAGATAATGACAGCTTCACATTGTAATGTATTTTGTTTGTACTCTCCTCATAGATCACTTGCCAGTAGTTTTTTATAGTAGAAGTAATATCAGCAGCTGTATTGTTATCAAATTAGACAAATTCTTCGGAACTTTCATTTTTAAGGAGGGGATTTTATTTATATTTTGTGTTGATGTATTCATTGTCAATGTTCTCTCTACAACTATCATATCAATGGATTTTTTATTTTTTATCATTCATTGACAGGATGTTCTACAAGATTTTGCAGCAACAATTTTACAAGTCCCTGATTCACCATATGAAGAATTGTATGTACCTCTGCTTCATTTACATCTTCTTTCTTTCTTATCCATTCCATTTTATGCAACAATGTAGTGTAAGGACAAGCTCTATAGAACTAGAACTGGAAGAGCTTTTGAATCAAGAATTGAAGACCAAGCAGGTGATCAACTTGCTGTGTCTAGTGGGTAGAATTTAACTTTTGTCGTGGCAGCAGTCATGAGCGGCCCACTCTGTATGGTTTTCCAATTGCCATGGATTCTTTTATGTGTCTTGTATAGACTCAGAGCCTCTTGTTTGTCACCTACTCCTAGAAGACTGGCATTCCGACTTAACAAAGCATAGAGCCAGGCAACACATATTATAATTTGGAAATATTGTGATTTGAACTCTGCACCATTCAAACAGTGATACCACTGCACCCCCTCATTTATATCTTCAATTTGTGTAAATAGAATTTGCACTGGAAATTTTTTGGGTTGCATTTTAATAAATTTGCTTGTCTTAAGATATTATATCATATTGTGGTTGAATTATTACATGATACAATAATATAACGCTTGATAGAATTGAATAATGAAATACTACCAAGTCAGCCCTATTTTACTTAAAGTTGAGAGCACAGTTTGTATTGTACATCTGATGTAGACCAGCTACATTTTCATAAGGAGTATTATGATTAAATGGCACTCGATCACAAGGAATTCTCCCAACTCTCATGTGGACCACGTCCATCACTCTCCATCAAATGATTCTGACAGGAGAGTTATAGATATGGTGGTACATTCTATCATTTTCCTTTTGTCTGCATCATTGTAGTGTAAGTGTAAGATTCATTTTAATATGTGTCCGATTAAGAAAAAATAATATAATTCGGTCTCCATTCATTTATTCCAGTCAAGCCGACACCATGCCCACAGTCCACTACGAATTTCCACACGGGTACAACCAGGACTTTGGCTGTGAGCGGTTCAAAGTCTGTGAGGGTTTGTTTGATCCCTCTTATATCAAGGTACGATGAATCATATTCATATCAAGTAGCTTTGATCATTAGTGGGAGAAGTCATTGCCTGAAGGGTTGAATATTTTGTTCCCCCCGCCAAACAAGATTTTTCAGCACATGAACTTATCAGTCCAGTTAAATTCAATATAGAATTTTTTTATTTTAAAGATTGGAAGAAGGAACTTCATCATTGCACAGTGGGCTGATCCCCTGCTTACCTTAAAAATCTCGATGCATAGATTTTCCAGCTCTGTATCAGGCCATGTGTACTACAGACTTGCACTTGACCTGGATACGTTGTACTTGGGCCTGCGCATCGATGCCTTCTGTCTTGTACACTGTGCTCAGCCAGACACAGAGCTGGTCCCGACACTGTTTAATTACAGATCTAAAGGGAACAGATAACAAACATACAAACAAACTTTGTCATTGATGCGTAATTATAATAATGCAGAATGATTTCAATTGTAATGAATAGAATGTGTTTTTGGTTTGTAGGATTTTTTGATTTTTTTGTCGGTTATTTTCCTGAGTAAAATGACTGTGCTGATGCAAAATATTTTTTCTTCTGCAGGAATCAGGCGGTAACTCTATGCTTGGTGTCAGCCATGTTGTCAGCTCCAGTGCAGGAATGTGCGACGTGGAGATTCGCCCTGTAAGTATTTCTGTTCTCTTAATTTATGTTTCATAATGTTGAGCTCCCTAATATTGTAACTGAATCTTGTGTTAAATTCTGCTGAATTATTAATATTTTTTTAGATTTATAGTTCTGCTAATCCCAAATATTTTGTGCAAATGAATTAATTTGGATTAACATCATTTTGAATTAATGTTGTTGAAAATTATTATGAATTAAAGTGGTGCGACCAGCAAAGACATGTCTGATTTGCGTTAGTTTTTGTTTTGTATCATTTCAAGTTCTAATTAAGGATCTCAGGATTAAAGAACAAGCATCATCATATTGCTGTTCCTTCTTATATATGATATTGATTTAAACAGTGAAGTAGTAGAGGACATTTATCTATTGTCTTTTACCTTGCATGAAATTTCTTTGTTGTAGTGACAAAATTATTTTATTATTATTTAATACCACGCAGTGGGCTCATCACCAGCTCGTCTTTAATTCCTGATGCAGATTCTCTCTTGTCATGTGTTAGGTGATGAATGGTGTAAGTCCTCATTGACATTTGGATTTACTTCCATTTGTCATGTGCACCCTTCAGA
>JARFNW010021216.1:0-14848 GCA_031763155.1 Dirona albolineata | reverse complement strand
CACACACACACACACATATATATATATATATATATATATATATATATATATATATATGACAAGAAGAAGGTTATGAAAAAAGTTTCGTCGGCATTCTAAATGTTGCAAATTTGCACATGAACCAATATGACTTTTTGCCAGGAACACTACACTGTGGAAGTATTTTCATTTTATTCAATAATTGAATGCCTTTATATTTGCAACATTATGATATATACCGTCATATATATATATATATATATTATAAATGTGTGTGTGTGTGTGTGTGTGTGTGTGTGTGTGTGTGTGTGTGTGTGTGTAGTTATTATATAACCCTCCGCCTTGCACAGACAGATAACACAATGGTAAAAGTCCAGATCAACAAGGCGTTATTATAAAAGCATGAACTCTTTACTACGCCATATCTCATATCAGTATTCATACATACAGTATCATACATTCAAGTTCAGACACCTAGGAGGAGCTAGACGTGTTACATATTTGCTGTAGTTTATTGTGTCACCACAGCTGATCTGTCTCTATGTATTGAGGCCCTCTCGCCAGCTGATTTATGAATGGGGCAACATAAAAACACATTATTATTGGCGTTTAAGGCAAACGCCTTATCAACTCTTTTATCGTTTTTGCCTTTTAAAGAACACGCGTGCTATCTCAGGCCTGGTCCTCGCGTCTATCCTTTATCGCGTCTTTCAAATAGGATATTATCTATATTGATGTATTATACTTGTTCATCAACCGGCGTTCATCCATGCATCACTCCACCCACTCAATATTCTACATGACAATATTATCATTTTAAACTGTATCTATCTATCTATATATCCATCCATCTATATATATATCTATCTATCTATATATCTATCTATCTATCTATCTATCTATCTATCTATCTATCTATCTATCTATCTATCTATCTATCTATCTATCTATATATCTATCTATCTATCTATCTATCTATCTATCTATCTATCTATCTATCTATCTATCCATCTATACATCTATCTATCTATCTATCTATATATCTATCTATCCATCCATCCATCCATCCATCCATGTATCTATCTATCTATCTATCTGTCTATCTATCTATCTATCTATCTATCTGTCTGTCTATCTATCTATATATCTATCTATCTACAGTTATCAATATCTACCCTCGGGATAGACCCTAAAGACAAATGTACCTCTGGGACGAATAAAACGAATTATATCATTACTATCGTTTATTCTAATATTGGTTCTGGTCGCAGGGCGTTCACACGTTTTTGAGTACTGTAAGTCTTAGTTCCGAAAGTCACGAATGTGTAAGAGGTTTACTCACAATGCCACCAGTCTAGTAACACGGGTTCCGAACCGGAGACTCACCATGCCCGCGGCACACACCCCGACACCCAGCAATCCAGTGCCAACGGTGAAGGCGAGGTTCAAGCGCACATCTTGTGCCTGGCAGGTTCTCACATCAGATGCAGGTGTTTGAGTCGCATTGCTCCATCTGGTTGTAAAAAATATATATTATAATAGAGATAAAATGGGTTCATTATAGTGCGGGAGACGAGATGGCCGATTTCAAGGGCAAAAAAACCCAAACATTACTCCGATTGCTTTATTCGACATATGTTTAGAAATGGGTACCAGCTTATAGATGGGAAAGTAAATTGTCGGGCAGATGAGAGGGGTCACCGTCGTCTCCCCCCCCCCCCCCAAAGATCCTATAAAACCACTTGGTGTAATTTTGAATACAATCGGGGTATTTCCCGCCAAAATATTGGGGGTGGTCACTCCTAAAGTGGAATCAAGATACACATCGTCCAGATATGTGCTTATATATTTTCAAATTGAAGCTCAACTGAAGATAAATCAAAGTAAACCATATTTAGAGACGAGTTCTGAGATAGTAGGTATTATTGCCATTACTGTTTAGACTATGTAATCTTTTTTTTGTGTATTTCCGCCCATAGTACAGAAGAGTTTCAATACTGACACCATCATGTCCAATAGCATCAAAAGACAGAGTCTATCAAAAAGAAATGAAATTATTGTGTTCATAAATATATATGTATGTGTATATATCGCCCTTTCAGATGTTGCTTTAATCCATCTAAGTACCATAATTCTCAAATAATCCTGTAACACCTGCACCACCTGGTTTTAGAACATTTCATGAAGGTTTCTTCAGCAGTTTTGTCAAGGTGTCATTTATCTTGCAACAAAGATGTCACCCTTTTTAATCAGGTCCATTGCACCTTGGTGTGTGATCAATGTTAAGTAGAAACATATCAAACCAGGTCAGACACCGGGACTAAGTCTTTTATAACTTCAAAATAATGGAGTCATGTCACCCAAAGCAGTATGATAACTCGGAACAGAGCTGGTTTTCCCGCAATACAGCTACATAATACCACAATCAAGCAACGATATCCAGAACTAAGGAGTTTTTCCGAGTGTCCCATCATATACCTCCTGTCTAAATTCCATGAAATCACACACATAATATTGTGAAACATTTGGTGGAGCCAGAACTTCATCTACACGATAAGATCAATCAAGCTCTTGAATACTTCAGAGTCATTTATAAACTCAGCCCTTTGTTTAATGAACACATCAAGACAAATGTTCCAAAGTTTCACATAATTTTGAGGCACCAGGTGGATTTATTAATCTGCTTACCACGACCACTCCTTTCACACATCTAGCTATTGTTATAGTATCCTCTGTGATATTCTCAGCATAACCTGAACATGCCATTTCCTTCCCAATCATGTTTAAGTAGTTCATAATGACATCAAACGTTCTAATCAATATGATGTGGTGATCGAATTAATGTGGTTGTTCTGGATTTTTGTGAGATTCGTGCAACATTATGGGCAAGACCTTCATAAGGAAACCAAGGTCAAATGTTAGAAAATAGTATATTTTTGCTGTACTTCCTCTGTTGCTTGCTCGCTTCTCTTCAAACCCGCTCTAACCACGATGTATTCAGTGATTGGGTCGATGATACCAGGACAGTGTCCGATAGTAGTCTTTGGTGCATTGCCTCTATTCACTCCCTACCATGAGGCTCATCAGACAGTCTAAATACACTCTCATTGCGTTCTGGCGGGCATTTGACATTTAATTCGGGTTGTTATACTTCTCGTAAATCCATGCGTGGTCCCCTCTTCATTTGTATTTTGCACGGAGGAAACAATACAGGTGAATTAATGTTGAGAGACCCACCTTTTGTCCTTGCTAAACTTACTCTGGTGGAACCCTCGGCTCTTCCATGCTCTTCTGTCTATTATTGGAGCATAATTCCTGCTGGCATATGAACCGATGGTCTGCTGTGCACTTTTGACAATACAGCATCGAAGTTGCCCCACTCTGAATGGAATAAGGCATTTCCTTGGCCGAGTAGTATATC
This sequence comes from Dirona albolineata, assembly GCA_031763155.1. NCBI lineage: Eukaryota > Metazoa > Mollusca > Gastropoda > Nudibranchia > Dironidae > Dirona > Dirona albolineata. The sequence continues at coordinate 11,448 of JARFNW010021216.1, read as the reverse complement.
CTATGTTAAGAGTGACGACTTTGTTCGAGAGCAGATGCCACAGCTGTCTCCATTTTAAGGGTCAAATCATACTTTTCACAATGGCCTAGTTTGTTCTTTTGCTTCTGAACATGTGTCGTAATGTCATGCATAGTAGTATATGTTTTGGCAATTTCTATTCATCACCCGTAACAGCCCGACAAAGATCATGAGCAGCTACCTACAATAGCATCCGTCCAGAACGTTCTGCGATAATGACTGGCTTTTCACCCAAGACATAGGCCAAAAAGTCATAAACAATGCTTGGTTATGCAAAGAGGTCATAACGTAGAATCCTCTGATGCAACACTTCATTGTTTTCTCTGGCTATTTTCTTTATACATTAACGCATCCTCCATCAAATTGAAAAACGAAAGCCTCTGAGGTGTTCTTTTTCTCTTCTCAATATAATTGTGATGTAAAGTGCTGGTGGTAGCACCCTTGATAATAACGACGTGTGGGTTGCAGTTTGTCATGCATTTTCCAATCGCAATTCAAGATCTTCAGTTAGGCGGTGGTCTCCGATATTTAAATGTTTCTAAATCGAACATCAGGTTCTTTCAAATTTGAAATGAAAACAATGTTGATTTATTCTCTCCTGCGTTGCATGAATGCATGATGCACAATTCTGATTTTTGAGTAGGCGGTAATTCATCTGGTGTAGCGGAGGATCACTGCTTTCGTTTATCCATTTTGACATAGGGTAAACTAAATATGAAATAGTAGGTTTCTTCATAGGATTTATAATTGAGACGATTTAAAACCTCTCAGCTCTTAGCTTTTCTGACTGCCTCTCCCAGGAAATGAGAATCAACCCCTTGGGTCCCTCAGCAAAATATGTTATAGATTGTTAAGGATATAAATTTTCATGAAAAATAAGAGTGGAAACAGTTTAAGCATTTCTTTTTTAAAATAAGAGAAGAAAAAAATACAGACAGCGCTCTCAATACACGAGTGTACACTCCCCGTGAAAGGATACAATTATTGTATGTCTACACCGTAACGACACAAGACAACCAAACAGGAAATCCCCATACTTTAAAAAAAGAAAGAAAAAAAATGTACGCGGGTTTTCTAAAAAATAGTTGATAAAAACATGCCAAAATTTCCCTATCCTTTTATTATATGTTTAAGAGTGAATTAAAGTTAAAATACTGTCTTGAATAGAATGTTATTGCAAGTTGTGTCGGTGGTGCTTCGATGGGATTAATCATGCATAATTCCAGTTGAAGTTGATACAATCTTTGTACGATCAATGATGGCTTTATAAACAGTTCATACAATACATGTAATTTCAATTTAATAGAATCAAAGGAAAAATATAACGTAATGGATGACCAGTAATTAGAGGAAGATGAAATAAAGAGAACAACATGCCAATTGTATTTTCTAATGTCAAACAACTTTTATTAAAAACATCATAGTTTCGGGATTTGGCATTAAAAATGCCAAACTGGTAACCTTGTACACATGTACATCTAGAAACTTAGTTCATGGCATATGCTTTAAAAGATGCTCTATGTACTACATAAAGGAGACGGGATGTCGACTGGGAGACAGAATCGTGGAACATATTCGTGACATAAAACAACATAATTTGGTTCCCGTGGCTGTCCACTTCAACAGTCATGACCATGGCGCAGTGCGAATGTCGAGGTTTTCGTGCTTCGTCATTGCTGTAATACCGATCAAAGGAAGAGTACTGAAAAACGTCTCATTACGTCCCTTTGTACTCTCAAGCCGTCGGGTATGAAATGAATGTCAGACTCGACCTTTTGGTTTAAATGCCTTACTGTCTATTAATTTATTAATCATTTTTTACCTTTCATTATTATTATTATTATTATTATTATTATTATAATTATTATTATTATTATTATTATTATTGTTATTATTATTATTATTATTATTATTATTATTATTATTAAGTCTGTTGCACTGCGGTTTGAAATGATAAATGTGTAAGTACAATTCAAAACTGATGTTGATTGTATTTTTTTTTTTTTTTTTTTTTTTGGGACAGGATGCCAGATTGCTCTCCCAAATAATTCCAGTGGAACGTGCCAGCTGACCAGTGGCTGTAAGACCATTCACTGCTGCGAAGAGGCCGATTTGATCGTGGCCACCAAAGGACTCGAGTTCACGTTTACATCTGATGTCTGCTGGGGAAGCTTTAGTTTTTCCCTGGAAGACAAGTCTTGGACGAGGTCAATTGCTGGAATACAGGGGATAACTAATGAGATGGTATGTGAAAGTTTTTTTACTCAGGGAAAATTCAGTGAAGTTTTGGTGTTATTCTACCATTGTCTGATACAAGGCTGCAGGACAGTACGTTGGGTATAAAGCAAAACTGCATTTTTTAAAATTTTGACTTATGTCCACAATTCCCTTCTTTGGTGCCTCTTCCTTCAATTATAATTTGTCAAAAGTGTTAGGTTTCTAAACGCATATTTTTTATTTTTTGTTTGTCTTATCATTATCTGCAAAAATTCAGAGCTGCTTGACAATGGTGCTTTATACTCACAAGAATGTTACAAAGCTATTCATTTCAAAATAGTACGATTATCATTCATAATATCATTTTGGTTTTTAAAATGTATACATCAATTATAAAACTGATTGTTGTGCCTCATGTCTGAAATATCCTACACAGTACAGTCATGAAGGAATTAAAAAATATATATTTGTTCATGCCACACTGATGTATTCTAATCCCACAGGTTTACATAGTGGAGAGCATTGGAGAGGCTATAAATGTTACCATAGGGGTGATGGAAACAGCTACTGGCCTTACCGTTTCAGCAGAGGTCTTGATTTGCACCACCGAAAACTCAGTCACATCATGCACAACTCAGTCATTGCTGTCTGGTGCGCAGATCTACGATCCGGTGTCTGCTTGTGGAACAGGCAGGAAAAAACGATCTGTCGCAGTTGAGTAAGTGGCTTTAATGTTAGGTTATCTATAATATGGAGGAACAGTTTAAGATGATAAAGGAGTAAGACTTTTAAAAAGATTTTGAATATGTTTCGGTGTGTTAAAAAAATAATAATATGATGATTATATTTACTTTCATTGTAAACAATGCCTGATTTAGATGTTATATTTACTTTCATTGCAAACAATGCCTGATTTAGATGTTATATTTACTTTCATTGCAAACAATGCCTGATTTAGATGTTATATTTGTCTTTCAGCTTTTCTGCAACTAGAGAAGTTCAGATGTTGAGTCTTATCAACAGCAATGCAACCACATCGAACATTGAGTCATATTTCTCACAACTAGAGAATGCTGAGGTTTGTTTGTTATTGATGCATTGTACACTTGCTTTTGCCCTGCTGTTAGGTTTTTTTTTTAAACCAAGAAAGAAAGGAAGAAAATGATTGAAATGATTTCTTGATAAAGTATTAAAGCAAATGAGGATAGAATGCCTGTTAAAATAGTTAATTGTAAACATCAGGGGGAGTCACCCAGAGACAGGCTAAGGAGAAGATATGTATTGATGTGTTGTTTCAGCAATGTGTGTGTCAGAAAATAATAGTAGTTGTTGCAAAGCAAAGTTATGATCGAGCCTCATGGAGAATAATTTATTTGCGATAATTGAGCCCTTCGAGTAAAGATGGAAATAGCTGAGAAAGAATACAATAGAATGAAATGATATTCAATCATGTTCAATCATGTTCAATCTTGTTCAATCTTCATCTCAAAACCAATAAAAACGTCATAGAATTCAACAGTTGAAGTTAATTGTTCATCCTTTTGTTTCCAAACAGCAAAGCCGCTGCTCACAAATGGAGTCTGACACGAAGACTACTGTGTCTGTGATGAATCCGAAAGCCATACTTGAAGCCATGGGGACCAAAAACCCTTCCACCATTATCCACTGCCCTGATGATTCCATTCTGACTTCTTCAATTGAAGGAGGTTAGTATTAGTGCCAATATAAGTCATTGTTTAAATAAGCATAGGGGGCGTCCCTGCCATGGTGGGTAGCAACGTAAGTGTCTAATGTTATCGACCTCCTATCTCAAATGCATATTATCAAAAACTATATCATGAAAGTGCATGGTACAGTCCCCAGACTACCAATGTGAAAGCAGCCCACAAACTTGTGCAACACTATCTACAGTCGTGCCCACTACTTGAATGCCACAGAAAGACCATGATATGGACCAGTGAGGCCCCTCTGCTGGAGAAGCTATGGGGAACAAAGAACAACTCCTGCAGAGGACAGCGTTTGTGGTCATGACAGGAATTGCCATGTAAAGTAGACATCGAAAGTGAACAAGAAGAAGAAGAAGAGACACAATAAAAATTTGTTGCTAACACTTTTCTGAAGCTTCACATAAAAATGTGAATTACTCTTAAAAAGGGACTGTCATTTAAAGATTGCAAAACCTAGTTATGATACTTGGTGAGTCGGCGGCTAAGTTACTCGCCTTTGGTTCGAGAGGTCGCGGGTTCAAATCCCAGTGGAAGCACTTTTTTTTCTTCTCAAGACCTCAATACCACTTTGCGGCCCTGCACTGCGGCTGGCACCTGGGCTATTTCGGGGTCTACCCTTAGAATATACCCTAAAGACAAATTTCCCCCCGGGATGAATATGGGAATTTAGTTATTTTATTTATTTTATTTATTTATAAAGAAAGCACATCAGGTGATGTTGTCAATCCTATTGTTAATGTAGTATTTAAGATGTTTTTAGTTTATTTCAAAGCAATCATAATACCTTTCAATTTTCTCACCTCACATTATTTGCTTTTGGAACAAAACAAATTCAACCTGCATTATGAGATTTTGTCATATTTTCAGTTTCTGAAATCGTGAACCAGATGAGTTCAACAACAGACATTGCTGGTAGAACCAGTCAGCTGTACGTACCTGGCAAAGGATTGTCTAAACGAGGGCTCCAAGTACTAGCTCACAAAGTAGCCAACATGACGCTCGGAGAGTTGACTGCATGGGTTATGGCTCAGGATGACATGGCACCAGAACTTGTTATTGAGTTACTTGAAGACTTGAGACAGCTCCTCTACTCGTTGGTAAGCTGGGCAAGAGTGGAGCTGGTGGTGCAGTGGCTAAGTCACTCGCCTTTGGTTCGAGAGGTCGCTGGTTCAAATGCCAATGGAAGCACTGATTTTTTATCTCAAGACCTTGATCCCACTTTGCGGCGCTGCATTGTGGCTGATGCCAAGGTTATTCCGGTCTATCCCCGGAATAGACCCTAAAGACAAATTTCCCCAATAAAGGGAATTTATATATTTATTTTTTTAAAGAATGACAATGGAATGGCCGCCGGTGATAAATCAATGAAAACAGTCTGAAAATGATATATAATGTCTTTTATCTATTCCTGTTCTTGTCTCTAAGTCACTGTAACATTATCTCTCACTGGCACTGTAACATTATCCTACTATCATTCTGTCTACTAGACTATCAGTGCTCGCTCCCTCTTCATTTTTTTACCTTTAACAAATAATAAATTTTGGACTTTCACAGTAACATGATATTATATGTTTTAAACTCTTCCAGTATACTGATTCACTTGTCAGCATTCCAGGAGGCGGAGTCAGTGATCAATTTACGTCTTTCGACTTGGCCTTTGACGGGACTTTCACCGTTCCACGAGTGGATGAAACATTCATGAAGAGACGCACCTCCTTCATGGTGGGCGGACTGGTCCCCATGTCTTTCAGTAAGTTTTTTCCCGTCTCAGTCTTCATAGCTTCTTCTTTGTCGTTAGTCTGTATCCCAGAGCAAGTACAGGCTCATATAATTTACATCATCCCCCCCCCCCCCATTCCCAGCCGGCTGTCTCATTCAACATTCAACATTTAGTAGAGAAGCCTTTCTGGCACATCATACTGGTATTATCTTTCTCCATTTTTAGCTGGGCTGGGGGGGGCGAGATGGCAGAGTGGTTAGGACAGTGGACTCTCATGGCGAAGGTCATGAGTTTGAATCCTATCCCAGAGACCTTGTTTGTTTTCTTACTCCCAATTTCCTCACTCAACCCAGGTGTATAAATGGGTACTTTCTTACATCTGGGTAAGTAACCTGCGATAGACCAACGTCTTATCCAGAACAGTGACATATTGTCATTCTTTTGGGTTTTTTTCTTCTCGACATTTTCTGAAATGTGTCTTGCAGCTTTATTGCACTGATATATGTTTTACACATAACACAAAGCAGCCAACTGTCACAGAAATAAATAAATTCTATGATTTTTTTGCTCACATTAACATATATAAATACTTTGTCACTTTCAGTCATAGAAAATATCAATTTCATCATGTATTTTACATTTAGAAGTGTGTTAAAAATCACTAGATAGTTAAACCAAATACTATTTTACAGTTTTGATCTTTGAATTTCTGATTTGTTTTTAAAATCACGTGTTTTATGCCTTTGTGATTACATTCATTCTGCAAACTACGGCCTAATAATGATTCTCATTTAATTATTTGATCCCAGAATTTGAAGCAGACATATCCTACGGAACAGACATGGAGTTTTCAGGTAACATGATGAATCGTCACTCATTTGGGAAGATGGTGCCTTACGCAAGTCTACAGGCCTCGGGTTCTCTTGATGTCGGTGTTGTACTCAAAGGGAACCTAGAGCTGAGTGGCACAGTGTGTCACATCCGATTCCCGTCACAGGCCGAGGCCAGCTTTGGGGAATTCCCCTTGGATTTGGAGTAAGTTGCGTGGTGAACATAAGCTACAAAATTTCTCTTTGTATTGAACCTATGCAGACGACGTAGATATATTAATTTCTTCTGGGAAAAAAATAATTTAAGATTTGCCAATTATTGCCATTGCTTTATTGCCAATATAAGGTAGGGAAAACTCACATGGCACAAAATTGCACTTAAGTTACAATAATTTAACATTTGGCTCCCTGATATAGAAACTTAATGAAATGAGACGATTATATAATTTGGCAAGGTCTTATTTCTTCAGCTGGTTTTATATATCTATTGATTAAAAATCAAGGGATGTTCCAAATGTTACATTTGTAACGCTCTCACGTTTAGATTCAGAGGTCCTTGGTTCAAATCCTGGATGGGACCAATCTAAGACATATTTCCGCAAGCCCCAATACAGAGGACTTCAAACTCGCGGTGCTCCAACTTTGATACAAGCGTCCAAAAGAGTGTTTAAATAAAAAATGTTGAACTTCCTCTTTCTTTTTATTTTCGCTCAGATTTGTTATTAGCTACACCTGAAGTCCTGCTTTCTTTATGCACTCGACTCTCTTCTTCAAGCTGTCAAGCTTCCAAACAGTTTTTTTATAATTATCTTCTCCTCTGGTCAGTAGGTGTTTCTCATGCTAATTTTGAACTTATTTCCTGTTTACTGCATATAACTCTAAGTGTTTTCTTTTGGTTTTCTTTTCTTTTTTTTTTTCATAGGTTGAACATGGACCTGGAACTGATTCCCCTTGAGTTGAAATTAGCTGCCGATGTCTCAGTGCAGTTAAATTTGCATGCAGAGACGGTTACTAAATCTCTGTTCAACGATAACTTGTGGTACTACCGAACACCTTCCATCCGTAAACGTGTTTTACACATTGAAAGAAAGGAAGAAGACACAACAAAGCCAGAGTTCATCTTAGCTGAGGATAATGGGGTATGCGACAATAATAATTGTTTTAAAAATAATTGTTTTTGAAAAATTTATCATTATATCAATAAAAGGATATTATTTCAAAATTAAAGAAAGAATAATTATAATTTTACCATAAACTTTGGGGTAACCTTTGTTATTCATCATATATAATACTTACAGACTTAAAACTTTCCGCTAGCAAATTTGTTGTATTTCGCAGCTTCAGCCTTATCTTTTTTTTGTTTGTTATCTGATATCTATAGCACTGTAATTAAACAGTGTAGGGACCAGCTCTATGTCTAGCCGAGGACAGTATACCAGGCAGAAGGCATGGATGCACAGACCCAGGTAAAACTTATCCAGGTTAAGTGCAAGTCTGTGCCCCACTTGTACACATGGCCTGATACAGAGCTAGAAAATCAATGGATCAAGATTTTTATCTTTATATATACTGAAGTATTATTTATGGTGATAAGAAATTGATTTTTCTTTTTCTCCCGCACGCCAGGTCACGGCAGTCACACAGGTCAATCACTGCCAGGTCCGTCAACTTCCAAGTTTGGATTACACCGATCCCAGGATTGAAATTATTGTGGATGCTGGGGATGACCGAAGCAAAGTGAAGCTAACGCTAGATATCGGCACAGCTCTGGGTCTGAGTGATGTGAAAGCTAATTATGAAATGGGTGGACCACAGGTTGTCATCACTGAGGTGAGTGTGAATCGAACTTTGTTGAAAAATTGTATTATTTGTCTGATATTATAAAAGTTAAGGTCAAGGGTCAAGGCAAGGTAAACAAACATAATATTGACTTGAAAATGGGAAACGTCAAGAAAAGCAAAAGAAAAGGAAAAAAAGCCTTGAATATGATATTGCTTGTGGTGCCATGTAAGGTTTTATATTCAGTAGACTGATCATCTGCCTGTCATAAATTTTGGATCTGTAGAATTTCCAGTCCTATGTCTTACTTCAGTGGTTGGAGGCTGGTGCATATGTCTTGATTGCTGTCTGAGTATTTATATGTGTTCCTACATTGTGCATCACCCCAGACAGGACAAATACAGTGAGGCTCCTCTGCTGGAGGAGCTATGAGGCACAAATGACCAACTGCAGACTACAGCGTTTGTGGTCATGACGGGAATTGCCATTTAAAGTAGACATCGAAAGTAAACGAGAAGAAGAAAAAGAAGAAATGGAGCTTAGCAATATAAATAGACTATGGAAAACAGGACAAAACAAAAGCAACTGCCTATACTCATGAATTGTGAATTGCTAAACTACACCCTTAAATCTTTAAGACAAAATGGAATGAAGTGAGGACTTTATTTGTTTTTTTTGGTTTTTTTCACTTTTTTTTATTTTTATTAACTTCTGTGCACGAAGCAAGGATTTTATAAAGTTTACAAGACTCTGTCCCAGAAATGTTATTTGCCCAGGACTTTAAACATGATATACACATCTACTTTGATAAGACCTTGCATGTGTCCAAATTGACGTTAAACTGAAAACTTTATAGTTTTAGAACATTTCCTCTTATTTCCCCAGTCTCTGACACCAACTGGGGTTCCTCTGTATTTCCGTGTGACGGCAGAAAACACAGAGGGAGTGACCAGCTTCGTTACTTGCTCCATCCCAACCTATGACGTAACTTTACCTAATGGAAGATTCACTGCTGACTTCAAGTCATCCAGCAATTCTCATATTCTCAAAGGTTATTATAGCAATCAATTATCATGCATTTGATTATAATATTAATAATAATAATAAGGTCATTTATATGGCGCCTTCCCTTGTTAGCTCAAGGCGCTTTACAACAGCATCACAATGACATAGAAGTATAAAAGCATAAAAAGACATAAAATATAATGAGTATAATAAGATAATGGTTGTTCTAGTTAAAAATATAGTGGTATAAAAACGTTGGATTTGGTAATTCAAAAGTCTACAATGTAAAAGTAATCATTTCATGAAATAATGACATGGTAAACATATATTATTATATATTTAGATTAGAATGAAAATAATCTTTAATGGAATCATCATTTTTGATACTTAGAAATAACATGAATCTATATTTTTAAAAAGGATAAACATACTTTATCCAACCTGACATTGTTAATGTCAAAATTGGTGGCACGAACCTATCTATCTCTGTGATGATACTTACAAATTAGTAATGTCAAAATTGGTGGCACGAATCTATCTATCTCTGTGGGGACTCAAGTTTTGTAAGAGTTGGACAGTATTGTTTAAAGTAGAATTTCATGCTCCAATTATCATAATTTTTGACAGGTTTGCATATTGTAATTTATTTTCAGCTTCTGCTGTGATATACGAGGATTCTGAGCTAGTCTCTTCTCGTCTTGCCATCGGGTTGGGGAGAAATATTTATTCTGATGGTGTGCAAGGATATCAGGAAGTTAACTTCACAAGTAGAACATCGGCAGACTATGACGGTAAATATGATTATGAAAACAGCCGGTGGCGCAGTGACTAAGTCACTTGCCTTTGGTTCGAGAGGTCACAGATTCAAATCTCGGTGAGAGCTCTGGATTTTTTTTCGAGACCTTGACCCCACTTTGCGGCGCTGCACTGCGGCTGACGCCTGGGTTATTCCGGTTTACCCTCGGAATAGGCTAAAGACAAATTTCCCCCTGGTATGAATAAAGGGATTATATTGTTTGTTATTTATTAGTATTATTTAGTACTGAAAAGTAGAGCACTGAAGGAAAAGTGTTTTATAATGTAATTGCTTTACATCTTCATCACAAATTATGGGTTTTTTCCTACCTTGTATATTCTTTTTTCTTTTTTTCTTTCTTTTTTTTTTTCAAGCTGATTATATTACATTATTTTCCAATCCAATTTTGTAAAACCAGATTAAGCATTGTTTTCCACAAGGCCAAAAAAATGTTTCACCTGGTACATAGCAGGCAATCATCAGTGGGATAATGAAAAGTTTGAAATTCAAGTCTTTCTAGCCATGTGTTAGGGGATGGTGGTGTAAGTCCGCATTGACATTTGGATTTACTTCCATTTGTCATGTGCACCCTTCAGAGCTTGACATATGGCTGGCCCCCACACTGCTTTTTTGAGGTTAGGGGGGACTGGATAGACTTGATTAACATTTTTGTCAACACTTGCAAATTCCTCTTGGGATTAATAATGTATATCTTATCTTATCTTATTATTGGAATTTAGAATTTACACATGTTTATTTTTGATTCACAAGTTTCTACTTAGTTTATGTTAATATTGCAAACCATATCATAAGGTTAAGCTGATGGCTCAGTGGTCAAGTCACTCGCCTTTGGTTCGAGAGGTCGCGGGTTCAAATCCTGGTGGAAGCATTGGATTACAAGACCTTGATCCGGGATAAATCCATCCATTCATTCATCCATCTTCCACCTCCCTCTCCCTCACCCCTCCATCCATTTGTCTGTATCTGTATCCGTATTCTATTTATAACTAACACATCCATTCATCCATCCATCCAGGTGAGCCCACAGTACAGCCAGGGTGCCTTTAGTCAGGGTGCCCCCAGCCCGTTTCCAGGGCCCTCATTGGCGTCGGGGGCCCCCTCGTTCGGATCCATGACCCAATCCACCGCTAGTGCCCTCCACGATTTCAACCTGCAGCTCCTCAACACCTCGCTCAAGTCTGGGGACAGGTAAGAGGATTTATAACAAACTAGATTGGTTATCTTTCTTTCTTTCTTGATCAATTTACCTTTTGTACCGTTCGGTGTAAGGCTTATGCATCATAAACAAACTTTCGCCACTGGTTTCTATCCAATGTCTTCCTTTTTGCGTCTACA
>JARFNW010021105.1:0-14851 GCA_031763155.1 Dirona albolineata | reverse complement strand
TCTCTCTCTCTCTCTCTCTCTCTCTCTCTCTCTCTCTCTCTCTCTCTCTCTCTCTCTCTCTCTCTCTCTCTCCTTCTTCTTCTAAAAAACTTTTACATCAGGTATGAATATAACACGACCAAAGACTAGATTATTGTTCGATAAAGAATGCATAGAGTTCAAGAAAACCGTAAGAGCTAGTTTAAAACGTTACAGAAGAAACATATGTGATGGAGGAAAAGTAGAATGCATACAAAACAGGAAATTGTTTGGGTTTTTTAAACTGTTGAATCGAAAACGTTACGTATGCTCTGTCAACATAATATTATCTTGTTTGTTTAATAACTTAAATGACTCGAACACGTTTTGGCGAGAAATAAAAGCAATATTAGGACCTAACAAAAGTATTCCTAATTGTATTGATGTTGTTAAGGAGTGGTTATCACACTTTAGAAATATTTTAAAAGTTGATAGAAGAGCCCCACTAATATGCAATGAGCCTTTTATAAAATATGTAAATGTTTGTAATGACACGTCCATGATTCTAAATTGATTAATAACAGAGGAAGAAGTAACAACAAGTATTAAAAACCTAAAATGTAACAAGTCTCCAGGTCCTGACCAGATCTCAAATGAGATGTCAACCAGTGCGCTTCATGTCATCACCCCTCTCCTCACCAAAATATTTTACTTTATATTCACAAACAGAATATTTCCATCTGAATGGTCCAACTCTATCATAATACCAATTCATAAAAAGGGAGATAATTGTATTTGCGACAATTATAGACCAATTTCACTTTCATCTCTCATTTCGAAAGTTTACACTAGCATACTGAACAAACGACTCACATTATCTACTGATACACTTAGCATTTTACCCGAAGAACAAGCCGGTTTTAGAAAAGGCTATTCAACAATTGATCATATATTTGCCTAACATGCTATGATTGTTAAGCAATTTTTAAAGAACAGAAAGTTGTATGTTGCTTTTATTGATTATCGTAAATGTTTTGACTCAATAAATAGAAAAGCCTTGTTCAATATTTTAAAGAGAAATTGTATAGATGGACACTTCATACATGCTATGGAGAATATTTATGATTCGGTTCTGGCGGCTGTTAGAAGTAACGCGAAGTTTCGGAATATTTTGAATGTCCCATTGGCCTTAGACAGGGTTGTCTATTAAGCTCCAGACTATTTACGATCTGTATCAGTGAAATTTCAAAACACTTAAATACAGATTATATACATGGTATACAGTTTTTACCTGGCATGGAAGTCATACATCATTTATTATATGCTGACGATAACGTTTTGGTCTCTGATACTCCAAGCGGTCTGAAGTCGAAACTTAAAATTTTACATTCACAATCATTACGTCTTGGCTTAGAAGTAAACCTTGATAAAACGAAGATTATTGTGTTCAGAAAAGGGGGTCACTTAGGAAAACATGAAAACTGGCAATATGGTGATAAATCAATTGAAGTTGTAAACTCGTATTCATATCTTGGAGTTGATTTCACAACCAAAATGAGTTTTATTAACTCAACATTACCTATTGTTGCAAAGGCAAACAAAGCTTGTTTTGATATCTTACGATCTTTGAATACCTTGTCTTGTTGTAATCTAAGTGTTTTTTTAAAGTTATTTGATGCCAAAGTATTACCAATTTTGTCATATGGAAGCGAGCTGTGGGGAATGAATGAACTACATGACATTGAAAGAGTCCATACTAAAGCCATTAAAAGGTTTTTGAATGTTTCTATTCATTGCTCAAATTCAGTTATTTATGGTGAAACTGGGAGGTATCCCATGCATATAAATCACAAACTGAGTTGCCTTAGATACTGGTTACGCCTTTTAAAAATGCCGCATGATAAAATTAGCAAACAAGCGTATGCAATGCTGTTGAAACAAAGTGAACAGGGATTTCATAACTGGGTGAGTGGTATTCGTGATCTGTTATGTATGAATGGATTTGGCATTGCCTGGTTATTTAAACAAGTAGGAAATGAAAAAATGTTTTTAAATTCAGTTCGAGTTCGTTTGAAAGATTGTTTTTTACAAAACTGGAACTCGCAACTGAGTAACAGTGAACACTGTAAATGTTATTATGGTTTTAAACTTTGCTTTCAACAAGAATCATTCCTAAATAACAACGACTTTGGTAGGGTATTGAGAAATGTGTTAATACGATTTAGAATGGGTGTCTCAGAGATAAATGGGCATCGTTATAAGTTTAGTAAAAATAAGAGCCTTTTAATGTGTCCATTCTGTAACAATAGTCAAGAAAATGAATTTCATGTCTTGTTTGTATGTCCATTATATGAAGAGTTACGTTTGAAATATTTTATGCCTAAATATCTATGTAAACGCAACATGCAAACAATGAATATTCTTTTATCTTGTAACAATATTTCCATTACAAATTTTTTGCTTAATATGTTGCTACAGAGAAAAAAATTATTGGATGAGAAGAGAATGTTGGAGTAAGAGTTACCGACACAACAACATGAATACTATTTTTCCATTCATTATGACTGATATAGTCTAAGTACTTTGTTAACTGCAGTTATAAATTACAAATTACATTTACATTAAAGTGAGAGAGCACTTAACTGTATAAATGCTTTTTATGTTCTATGACATTATAACCTATAAAATTGCAATTGTTATTATTTGAAATTATGTAAATTGAAAAAGGGCGGGTAGCCCATTCAAATAAAGTTAATTCAATTCAATTCTCTCTCTCTCTCACTCTCTCTTTGTTTATTTTCAGGGCAATGTCCTTATGGTTCAAAACAACAACATGATTCAGATGTCCATGCCCATGCAACAGCAGCAGCAGCAGCAACAACCTCAACAGCAACAACAACAAGCGCAGATGCCCCAGGTGAGAGGTGTTGGATGGGCAGACGGGTCCTTTATATAAAAAAACAAAGCCAAATAGGTTGTGGCCCCTTTTGACACTGTTAGATGATGCCAAAAGTGGCACCTCCTGTTTAAATGTCAGTCTGAAACAAGACTTGTAGGTTCCACCCACGGCCACAGTTTTGATAAAAAAGAAAATTATGGATCACTTTTTAGTTTCAAAACTAGATCTTCTATCATTTATATATACTTTTAAGAAATGTACGTCTGAAAACAGAATTCTTTCATAGAATTCTTTCCAGTGAATTTTTAGCGATGCAGTAAGCTTCATCCTATTTGCCCGATTGTTTTTAGAAATGTTTAACCAGGTGCCGATAATGATATCATTTATGGCATCTTATTTTACTGATAACTTTCTGTATAGAAGCGTGTATTCTGTTGGTAGTTGTCTTAGAGATATTAATGTTTTTATTTTACCGTGCCTTGTGATAACCGCCATTGAGCACACTAATATATGTGGTCATTTTAGGTGCTATATATAAATGAATTATTGTTATTATTATGATTGTTATTATGATTATTATTATTATCATTATCATCAAATTTCCCAAAGAAATAATATATCCTTAGCATAGGATTCAAACTTTGGACCTCTGCGTCTCAAAACGACTGTATGAAACCACCATGCTAGGGGTGCCCCAAGGTTTGGCTCTCCTTCATGGCTTCACTTACATAAAACATCCTTGAAAACGTGAGAAGTTGTTTTATCATCATATTTTTACTTACAAGGGTACTTATCCGATCTCTGTACTTGTTACTTGTCTCTCCAGCAAATGCAAACTGGCCGCTTCCCGGTTGACAACACAGGTCAAGGACAGATACCAGGAATGGTCCCCAGCCCGTCTGGTCAGATAGCGAACATGCCGGGGACGCAGAACAGAAAGTTTGTTTGGAGTGGTGAGTGGCCCGTCGTCTAACAGTCCTCTAACGTTGTGCTACAGAAGATATAGATAGGCCATCTTTTTTGTCATACAATCCCAACTTCATTTGTACGTCTGGATTGTAGTGTTGAGCAGGTCCCATACCCAGCTCGGGACAGAGCTCAAGGCACATGACATAAGGCACTCACTTTCCAATGGAGAACAAAAAAAAGAAATGACGAAGATAGTTGAGGGATCTAAATCTTTCAGATCTTTGGGATTTGTTTATTGGTTTTTTTTTCTCCATATTCAAAATTAGGGAAAATCTGGACTTACACCTCTGACTCTGTTTCTTTACGGTTCACATTCTCTTTGTGCTGATGTCAAATTTAAAAATATTTTCTTTTTTTTCTTTTTGCGTCTATGTGTTATTGAGTCGGCCGCAGACAACTTCAAGTACCATGCATAGAAGTTGGGCTCACAGCCAAGGTCTTTGTGGATTGGGAATCCGAGTCCAACGAACGATTAGCCCTCCGAAAGATATACATTGACAGTCGGCTAACTCTCTCAATCCTCCATCTATCATTAGAAAATTGTAATATGGACCTACACCTCTGTCTCTGTGACTTCATGATTCACATTCAGTGGCAGGACCCTCAGCCAGAGACTCTATGGATTGGGAATTCGAGACAAACAGATGATCATCCCTCCACAGTCTGCAAACACTCTTAATTCTTCAGGTGTTATCAGGTCATTTTACCAAATCCTTTCGTTTTCATTTTTTTGTTTTTTTTGTTTAAAGGATTTGATTTGTCTGATTTTTATTTTAATTTTTTTAATTTTTTTTCTCTCCCCAGGAGCCGTGGAGTACCTGGACAAAAACATCCCCAACGCTACTTACACTCTCAACTGCAGTGTTTCTATTGACGTGCAGGATACAGATATGTACGTTGTTTGTTTTGTTTTTGTTTGATTTGATCCTTTCCCCTGTTGGTACTTCACAGCATTGATTTATTTAACCTGCTCCATGCCCAGTTAAATTTATTTTAAAATCATCGTCATTTTTTTAAAAGGGGCCTTACTTTCCCGGGGCAAATGTGCTATTTTTAAGCGCTTAGAGCATGGTAATGATCGTGATTAAGCGCTATATAAATATACACTGTTATTACTTATATATGTATTTATATATAAAATATGGTCTGTCTATTTGTCCACCCAGCACCACTGACTGGCCCAAGAAGCTGATCATCCAGCTGCTGCCCCAGAAGCTTCTGTGCAACCTACAACAACAGTGTCGGAACTCTCGCCAGGTCTGCTTTCACGTTCCAAACACCAACCAGGAGGCGTTTGGAAACCTGGTCTTGCTGATGAATAACTATGTGAGTTTGGTTTGTTGTGGAAATAGTCTTGTTGTTGGTTGTTTTGTTTTGTTTTTTTGTTGTGTTGTTTAGATTTATTGAAGGTATGAACAAATATGGGAAAATGGTATAGCTTCAAAGTTAAAACAGGTAACAGAACAAAGAACGTTTCGGGTTTGCCCTTTTAGATTTTTATTATTTTGGCATTGCTGGGCTGTGTCGGGACCAGCCCGGTGTCAAGCCCTGGATGGCACATACAATCCCAGACCTCCCTCTCCAAATGTGCATGCAAATACCCTCACCACCATGCATAGCTGAACACAGAGCATGACATTCTATGGATGAATAATTATAGACAAGCAGGTGGTGAATAGCGCAGTGAATCTAAAAAGCTTGGACATGTAAATAAATTTGAGAAAATTCCCTCTATTCATCCTAGGGGGAAATTTGTCTTTGGGGTCGGGGTCTATTCTGAGGTAGATTGGAATATATGAATGATCATATTCTTCTTCTTCTTCTTCTTCTTCTTCTTATTATTATTATTATTATTATTATTGTTGTTGTTGTTGTTGTTGTTGTTGTTGTTGTTATTATTATTTATTGCAAAATAATTTTCATTCCTAGATCAAAATGGTAAAAAGATTGCACCCAATTAAGTTTGAATCAGTGGAAATATTTAAATTAGCTTCAATGATTGACTGATTTGTGTCTTCAATCGTTGAGGCTAATTTACATACTCTATACTTTCACTCAACTCATCACTATTACCAAGTTGAAATCAATTTGCCCCCTCCCCTCCCCCTTCACCGGTTTATTTGATCTGATCTTGTTGTTTCTTTCCATTCAAGGCCGGCTGTGTGAGGTTCGGGCCCCAGGCAGAGACCCGCATCATCCTGATCATGTACAGCGCCAGAAAGAAGACGTTCATCGGCATCATCCCCAACGACCAGCAGGCAATTGTACAGGGTATCAAGGACGTCATCTCCAGGCACAGGAGGGTCAGTGGGTGGGGATGGATTGGCACCGTTTGTGGCAGGGGGAGTGGGGGAAAAGGTGGGGGGGGGGGGACTTTTGTTGCGAAGTAAATTTACTGAAAAGTTTTGATAATATTTTTCAATAAACGTCACTGATTTTACAATTTTGTGACATTTTAAACATTCAAGAGACAGATGAAAGAAAATTTAACTTATTTGGAAAAGTTTATATGCTTAAAAGTGATATTTTCAGTAAGCATAGCAGAGTATAGGCTCTATATGCGGCCATCTGTCACCTTTTCCACTCTAAAAGCCAGTGGACTTGAGATGGACAGTTTATTTTTTGTTCTTTGTGTACTGTAGCTATCGAGACATCACATGAACCTCAGTTTGTTGTTGCCAGTTGGTGCTGTTGGATTTCAGATCATTTTTAAGAAACCGTGTTAAGGAGCCCCTATGTGATCAGGGGACCTCCAAATGGTCAGATGGGTCAATTCATACCATCAGGGTCAAATCTTGCAGCCACACAAGGGATCTCAATGCAATCAGGGTGCTTTCATTCTGTTACTATTAACTGTTTCAAAAATAGGATCGGAAAGGGAAGAACTAGGAAGAAGGCTGTCTGTTAAAATCTATAAAATTCTTGATTGCAACGAAAACCACAAATATGGTCAATTCTAAAAGATAACATAATTTATTTTTTTAAAGTGATGTTCTTCCACAGCAAATTTTCTAAACCATCTGGTGACACATTCTTTCTGCTGATTGCAGTCATTTATGTTTTGATCACATGAGATAACATGTGGTAAGTGTGAGAATTTGTTTCAAGTGTCTAAATAGCTAGGATCCGTCAATTATGGTGATAAGAAGAAAAGAGGCCGCAAGAACTGACGGACTGCATATAGTGCCTTCACTCTAATTGTTATATTTTTGTTAATTAATTTTTTTTCTCTTCTTAAAAAAATATTTGTTGAAAAAAAAAACCCCACATTTTTTGTTTTTCTTTTCCTTAGACTCAGGGAGGCGTGGCGGGCACCATGCCGTTACGTGCAGCTGGTCCAGGCACTGCGGCTGTCATGGGGGGACCAGGAGTAGGCCGACAACAACAACAAGCCATGGTAAGTTGGTAGGGTCTCCTTGGCCAATTTTTAGTTTTAATCTGTCATCTCCGTAGCATAATCTCGATTTGAAAAACTATTTTCCAACCGCTGGGTAGTGTCTGGCATTTGTTTTTGTTTTTTTATTTAGTGAGAAGAAAAAAAAATTATTTAAAAAAAATAATTGTAAAACATGTATGCTTTAACTGTAGAATTACAGGAATATGAAGAGGCAGATTGATGAAGGAATGTAAATGGAATGTGATAGCACATATTGTATTGGTAATAGTAATAGTGTGAAGGGGGCCAACACATGTTGCAGGTTCCTCTGCTTCAGACGTATGGTGGCATAACATGATCTATTACTAAGTGGTCTAGTTGTACAGTAACAACATGAAAAGCAAATAAACTTTATAATGTGGTGTCAATGGCTGAGTGGTTAGGCTACCTGGCTCGAGATCATGAGATCCCGGATTCCAATCCTGGCAATGGTAGGCCAAACATTTTAGCCCTTGGGAAAGACTCTTTAATGAAAAAAATTTCCTCAGTTGTCGACTCAGGTGTGAATGAGTACCCAGCTTCAGACACAAATTTTTTTGTCGGTATGCTAATATGATGGGCCTAACATGCTGCTCTACTTTATGCTCCACAGGGAGTTTAGAAGGACTGACTTTGCATGACAAATTCTGTTGGGGACTAAATAATGTAAAGTTTGTGAGCCTGTATTTGTTTGGCGTTAAGGACTAAAAACCCATCTTTATCTTTGCTTAATCTTCAAAAACTGGATCAAATTTCATGTTTGGTTACCCTCCATCGAATTGCCAGATGGGAATGCCAATGAGTGTAGACCAACAAGTCCAGCCTGGGACGGCCCAACAACAACAACAACAACAACAGCAGCAACAACAACAACAGCAACAACAGCAACAACAACAAGTTGCCACCCAACAGCAACAGACTCAACAACAACAGAAAACCGATCAGAGGAGGTTCAACCAGGTTGGGCGTTTTGGATTTTAGTTCTCGTCATTTTGTTTGGTTGTTTGTTTTGTGCATTTTCTGTTTTTTAAATGTTTATTTAATATGTGTATGAATCAGTATGGAAAATAGCCCCAAATCCAGCCGTGAATGGTGAATACGATGCAGACATACAAACCCCTGTTCTGTCCGTTAAAAGAGATCTAATTCTGCTGCATGTAGACCTCTCATTGCAGGAAGGCTTAAGGGCTGCCAGAATATAAAAATCCAAATAAGAGGAATGCAAGAATATAAGATAACGGTATAGCTCCTAGAGTAAAAGAGGTGACAAAACATTGAATGTTTTGGGTTTCCCCTTCGACAGCAAATTAACACAGGAAACGGAAAACGCAAGTAGATAAGGTAAGGTCAAGCAAGCAGTTTCAGAGCAGTGTTATTTTCGATGCCAGAAACCCAACTGACAGGGGAAGGAACTCTTCATGGATCACTTATTTGATTAAGACAATTGGGTGATCAACCATGTCCTGTTTTGAGGATTAAATTTTTATGTCAATTTGAACGACCCACTAAGGTATGTTACTCATGTCATAACCATAGAAATTTTACAAATAAAGCAAGCCGAGGAGATTGTGTCAATGTCTTGAGATTTTAGAATATTAATATATTGATTTGTCTGAGGAAATGAAATACAGCATTTTTTTTAAATAATGCCTTTTATTGTTGTATATTTCAGCAAATGCTTCTCCAAGGAGACATGCTGAGCGAACACCGTAAAATGCAGTTTTTGCAACAGCAGCAACAGCAGCAGCAACAGCAGCAACAACAACAAGGCGGTCTGGACCAGAAGAAAGTCATGTCTGTTCAGCAACAGCAGCAAGTCCAGCAGCAGCAGCAGCAGCAGCAGTTACAGCCTCAACAAGTACAACAACAACAGCAGATGCTGGGTAAAGAAAAACTCTCTTTTCACGTTGATCACCTTTGGTTTCCTTACCATTGTTGTAGTTTGTTCATGTGTGTTTTTGTTTCTACCTCTTTTTTTTTTTCTTTCCACAAACTGTTTGTGTCCGTTTACTTATTTATTTCTAGAAAATGCTGAATGTTAGCTTCTGCTAGGGTCTCTTTCTTTTCCCCCTTCTTTTAAGGTAACACTTTGATTACATTTTAATGATGATGTGTCTGTGAAAATCCTTCTCTTATGACCGGGTGGGAAATCTTGTCAGAAATGTGTAACCGAAAACCTTTTTGAAGTTGATGATTAAGAATGTCCTGTCTAAGAATATTATAGTTTCTACAAGTTTTTAGTTTTTTTAGTTTTTATTTGACATGCCGCATTAAATAATGCCAAGTTAAATGTTAAATTCAAATTTTGAATTAATGCTCAAAGCACATCGCAGGCAGTAGGGATGAGTAATTTAGTGGAAATATGCGTGAACTATTTTCTAAAAAATTTACAGGGCATCTGGTTTGGTTTTTTTTAAATCAGGGTCAATTTTACGGTGGTCTAAAAAATTTTTTGTGAGGGGGGGAATTTTTGGGGGGCAGTTATTATTTTGTCTAGGTATTTATACTTTGGTAACCAAAAAAGGGTTAATCTGACGTCATTTTCTGAAAAGTTTTGACCGTAATTGCGCTGATTCACTTCATTTATATCTCATGGGAGAACAAAAAATATGTATTATAAATATATATATGATTCTCTTACTGTTTCTGTCATTTCCGCCTCGCCCTTAACTGTAATATTATTTTGGTGTTGTTGTTGCTGTTTTTCCTGTCCTTTTATCTTTCAGTTCCTATCCCCTCTCTCTCTCTCTCTCTCTCTCTCTCTCTCTCTCTCTCTCTCTCTCTCTCTCTCTCTCTCTCTCTCTCTCTCTCTCAGTTTCATATTCATTGTGATTTTTTAAACATATTTTTCTGTTAGTTTTACCTCTTTGCCAGTCTGTTTATACCCAACTACTGATTATTGTCTATTGTTTTCACATTATTATTATTATTATTATTATTATTGTTATTATTATTATTGTTATTATTATTATTGTTTTATTAATCTCAGTTTTGGCTTGCAGAAGAATATCATTGGAACAAGGCAGATAGCTGGGTTTAGAAACAAACAAATGCTAACACATACCCCCCTTCCATTCTGTTGCCCCCATACATTTATGATACAGTCCACAAATAACGGGGAAAAGATAAAAAAATAAGCAAATCAATATCACGCTTCAGCTTAAGGCGACAGAATTCATTTTTCTCATTCGTTTCCTGTTGTCCTCCAAATTTGCATTCTTCCTACTACTGATGCTCTGTGTCAGTATTGTGGTCCATGAATTTATTAGCCATGTCTCACGAGGATAAAAGTAGATTGCACAACAATATATTCTAAGCGGATTGTAAAAGTAGTCTGGTTTTTGGGGGGTTTTGTTTTACTTAATTTTATTTATTTATTTATTTTTTTTTTTTTGTTAAAGCGAGAGAGAGAAAAAATCCCACCCCAATAAACCCCGAAGAAATGAACATCGCTGATCTGTTCATTGTTAAAATGATGATATCTTAATTCAAACAAACCTTCATGTTTATCATGATGTAAACAGGTTTTGCTGCTGACAGGGGTTCTTGTTTCTCAGTTAATCAAGCTACACGTGCCGTGAGATAAGATGAAATAAGATGACTGGTGAACTTAATATATCCGATTCCTTCTCTGAAAGATTGGTTTGGGCGTTGCAATACGGAATCATTTATAATGTCTTGCTATTACCATGGCAACATTTGTGTGCTTCTCTTGTAAGCAACAGACACATGAGCTAAACAAGTTTTACGATTTAGCATTTTGTAAAATAACAGTTTCAGACTTGGCAAATGATCTACCCAAAATTGAAAATCAAAAAGATTGAATTTAGAGGGAAAAAACCCAACGAAAACCCGAAAACAAACGGTATCTTAAAAGATATGCCTTTTTTTACATTAGTCATCTTTTTATGCTTTTCTCATTATGATATAATTAGTCTGTTTTTATGTTATGTTTGTTTTTCTTTTTTCTCAAATTTCACAGACTACTTTCATATATATGATATATACTACTCTACATGGATATATAATTTTTGTAAAAAGACGCTTTTGTCTTTTAGCTTATCTATATTATTATCCAGTGATCAGCAAAAAGCTTAAATTTTAAAATCAAAAGTTTTTAAATATTTTTCAGAAATCCGTTTCACCCCCATACTTGCTTTTTTTTGTATGCATGCAACAAAATCAAGGAATTTTTTTAACCTGACCTAAGATACGCTGAGGACCGTTTTGTTGATCAAGCATCTCCCTCATTTCATCTGCCTCGACTAATCAACGTTTCCCTCACTCACGTCTCTTCGCCCATTTTCCAGACTTATTTGACTTAATAGAGTAGAGTGTATTCAAATCTGTATCGGAGAGTCACGATTTATATGTATTGCTCTGCCAGCTGTAAAGTCGAGGGAGATGGAAACTAAAAATAAAGAAAAAATGAATATTAGCAGGTCATTATACGATGCAATGACTGGATAAGTTGACAGTTTTCTTAATGGAAAGCATGATCCTCACTGAAAATATGAGTAAGAGTCAGAATTCTGCTTTCATTTTTTTTTTTTTTTTTTTTTTGGTGAAAACGGTTGAGGAAGTTTGCCACCGATGTGGTGGATGGTCCTAACCTAAAGTGCCACGAGTGATTTCATGTTTCATTCTGGTCACAGCAACATACAATTCCATCTTACGCTGATGACATTGCTGTTGATAATCCTCCTCCTCCTCCTCCTCTTCCAACTCCTCATCCTCTCTTAGTAGTCCTCTTATCCTACACCTCTTCCCACTCCTCCTCTACTAATCCTCCTCTTCCTCTCCTACATCTATTCCACCTCCTCCCTGGTTTAATTTTTTTCTTGGTTATTTTCCCCCCACTTTCTTTGAATAAATCAAAGACTGTATCATCATCATCATCGTCATCATCATCATCATCATCAGTAGCAGCAGTCTGTGTGTGGCGTGCTACCTGCTTGCACCACTGTAACGACTTACAATGACCATAATATTATTGTAATATATATAGATATATATATATTTATAATATTTATATACTGTTGCCTTTATCATTATGCTTTTCGTCTTTAACCCAGTAATCTCTATCTTCTTCCTCTTTTACACCCTGTTCTTTGTGCTCTCCGTTGTAGAAGAGCACATGTTTTACCCTGGCCACCATTATCTGTATCAACACCATGGTATGTATGACGTGGTCATCGTCGCTTGCGGGCAGGGAATGTGGTGGTGGTGGTTGGTTCTCGGTGCCAATGGTTGGGGCGTACACATATATATATTATATATATATATATATATATATATATATACCTATTTATACATACACATCCACGCACAAAGGCACCTGGTTTTCATGATTTTTTGGGGGTTTTGTGTTTGAAGGAGATTAAACTGATTAGTCTGATGTACACACTGCCCATATTTATTAATGGGGATTTTTCCAATGGAATGCTGGTAAATAGTGATGGTAAGACCAAGGGGAACACAAGTTGCATGACTCACCTTTTAAGAAAGAGAGGATAAATGGATATGAGGGACATTTTTATCTGTCTATAAGCTTTACGTTTTAATATGATTTTCTTCACGGACTAATGTAAAAAAAATTATTATATTTATTATTAGTATTAGTTATTTTTCAGTTATTTATCATTATGTAAAACCCTTAATTCTCAGAAATAATTCCTAATAAGGCTATTTTATGTTTAAAATCGTATGATATTTATGTACATATATCCAGTGATGAAATACATCATCAATCTTTTCTTAAAGTAATTTTCTCAGATTTCACAATTTAAATCCCACTGATTTCATACAGCTCTATCATCTTACAAACCAATTTCATCTATTGTGATACATTTTAAAAAATCATTGATTGGTACGAGGAGATCCAGCTCTAAAAAAATTTCAGCTACTCTGAACATCCTTGGTCAATACAGTAGCGTACCTATTTGATTAGTTAAACATCCCCCTACCTATTCCTTTGTTTTAGTGCGAGAAAGTCTCCAGGTGCAGCCTGCCATCCCTACAGATCTGATACAGACTATTTGCACATTTATGTCCCACTGGCAGATCTTAAAGAAACTAACTTAAGAAGTTTGTTAGGGTTTTTATTCTTCTTCTTACATTTTTGCACCCATAAATGTTTTAAAGAAAAATTTTGTCAAACCTATTTTTCGTAGCTATGACTAATACCTAAGTGGGATGTAAGCTCATAAAAAAACCAAACCAAACCAAGACATGTTGATATGACTTCAAGGTCAAACCTTGAACCATTGAACTATGTTAGAAAATTGTTTTTCTCTGAGATCATGCAGACTTTTGTCCAAGGGGGTGGCAGGTCTGTAGTTGAAATGATGAAATGATACACCAGCATCGGGCTGGAAAGTGATAATGTGTTGTCATTTCTGAAGGTACAAGTTGTTTGACTGTATTTAAACTAAGAAAGAATAATATTAATAATAATAAATAGCATTTATATAGTGCTTATTCACTATCGTCACCATGCTCTAAGCGCTTAAAAGAGGTACAAATGCTATATATATATAATATATATATATTCTTTTTTTTTATGCAACTTGCCTAATACACATTAAAGTCCTTAATTCAATTGAACACCTCACACTTCTGTCCATTATATCAATATGATGAAATATACACACATATATACATATATATAATTTATATACAGACCCAAAACTCATTCCCTTGCACCTCAACCTCCCAGCCCGTGATGGGATGAAGAGGGTAGATAGATATGCCGTCAAATGGCAATAATATAAGAGAAAGAGTTATTGGATTAATTTGTGATGTCAACATAATTAGTAGATTCATTTGTTCATATTGTTGGTCCTCAAAACATCTATTATGACAGCTTCCAATAAGGAAGTGAACCTATCAATGATATAGATACATATAAAATTTACTGTACAAATTTTTTCAAGAGTGGTAAAGTGACCCTATATGTCAATTACCTTTTTGGTATCATAATATTGATATGCTGGGTTTTTTTTAAACATATATTTTTTGGGTCAAAGTTCATCTAAAACAATTCCCCTTAAAAAAATAATAATCCAGTTATTTGGTATCGCCCCCCCAAAAAAAATAATGAAAAAATCATTTTTTTAATGAGTTATCCCTTACTCCTTGTTCCTTCTCTTTTCCATGCTATATATATTTATTTATTATATATTTTTTTCTTTTTGTTGTATCTTATCTATTGATTTTGTATTGATTTCCATGCAATGATAGCCTTGTCAAAGACCCAAACCTCCTCCTGGACATCTCATCACTGGTGCATGTTGTTAACCCTACAGTCGCTAGTATTTAGTTTTGGTGACAGTGTCATTAGAGCAGGGGCCAGCTGAGTATTTCGTTACGTTTTTAAAAATTTTGCTGGCCATATTGTTATTTTCAGGGAACTTGGTGGCCGGGGGCCTGACTCAAGTTCTGCATGATATTATTTTTATTAATAATTTGCATAGGGTACATAGATAAACCATAACAGGGCTGGTTTTTTGTTTGTTTTTTTTGTTCTTGGGGGGTTTGATTTGGGGGGGGGGGGGGGGGGTTGTGAGTAAATTTTCAACGGGCCATTAACGGCTGATTGGTAGGCAAGT
>JARFNW010021104.1:0-17268 GCA_031763155.1 Dirona albolineata | reverse complement strand
GGGCGCGGGGGGGGGAGGGTCTGAATTTCCATGCAGAACACTTAATTCCTTCTCAGGGCTTTAAGATAAGATAAGATAAGATACATCTTTATTGTCCAAAGATGACACATGTTTTACCAAGTTTTGTTATTTCAAATACCACGAGAAACATGATACAAACGGCTGACTATGTTTAGCAGAGTTCTTTTGTAAACCGGCCAACACTGATGAAAGCATTAATAGTGATGAGCTAATAAAAGTGTTTACCTTTGCCAGGTCCAAAATATGCCTTGTGGATTTCTGCAGGAAGAACCCTTCGTATTGAATAGACAGTGTCCGAGTGTAGGAACTCAGTCAGTTTGCTGGCTAGAAGTCTTTCAAGCTGCCTTGCTCTTGGACTGATACGACGCTCTTCTTCTATTCCTTCAAAAGTATCTGATGGAAAGATTGTTTTCTGTGCTAAAAATGTCATTTACAAACTACATTGACGTAATGAGTAATGGGAATTTGATATTTACTCATGACTACAAGACAAGCACAACCACAAGATTCCTGACACACAATGATAGGAAAAGGTCAAACAAATTTCATCAAAAGAAAGTGAAAACAGAGGCCTTATTAGGAACAACCGCGGACTGCTCGCTGAAGGTTAAGTGATTAATAATTACTTTTAAATATCATTCGCCATAATATATTGTTACCTGATTTTCAACATTGTAAAAACAAATTCGCACCTTCAAGCCTAGTTTTAAGCAAATTGTTCCATGTGGACCTTAGCTGGACCACGCTGGACACCACAATCTGGGCCGTCTCTGCTGAGGGGAATTTGATTTCCAGCCATTCGTCACAAAGAAGTCTGTGAAGGGGAGAACATGATATCATGTGACACAGATACTTTCAATCATAATACATTAATGTTTTCAAAATATTATTTCCGGATCTGTTTCTTTCAATTATGAAAGAATAAGATTTTTAAAAAGGCCATATCATGAATAGAATAAAGACTTGAAGATAGACATGATTACATACACACATGTCACAGCACACACACACACTCACACACACACATACACACACACACACACATACACACACACACACACTCACACACACTCACACACACACACACACAAGCAAACAAACAGACACAAATAGATAATCAGAATATCCAAACGGTCCAATAAGACTTAAAATAAAGAGTTTGAATAAACCTTGTGCAAGTTTCATTGGTGTCGATGCAGTTTGAGAAAAGGGTTACTGTTTGAAGGGCTGGTACTCGCATGGTGGTCACCAGGTAGGGCTTGTTGTTGGTCTCCAGCAATGACCTGACAAGAAAGGAAAATTGGTGTTGACACAATGGCATGGATTGCCCAGGTGGAAACTCCCAGTTGTCCTGTAACTGAAGAGTAACCACTGGGGTGACAGTAAAGTGTTTATCAGTAAAATGTATGGACCTCATGGTACATTGTTGTCCAATTTACGAGTAAAGAGGTTTGGACACTGTGGGCTAATCACCTACTCATCTTTAATTTCTGATTTTAGCTATGTGTAAGGTGATGAATGGTTTTAGTCGTCATTTGGATTTACTTCCATTTGTCATGTACACCCTTCATAGCTTGACATATGGCTGGCCCCTACACTTCTTTCTGTGGTATAAAGGGGATTCGATAAACAATTAAACAATGACATGGAAACGTGTAATAATCTCACAGGAGAGATATTCTGAAAAAAAGGACCATCATAAAAACAAATTACTTTCAAGTCCACCTCCGACAATAAATCAGAGGGTCCCCTAAATTGACAACAAATAGCAGCAGCTAGAACAATCACATCCCACAAAAATAAAATAATATAGAGTGTATTTTTTTAAAAGACTGAAATAAACCAAACGTCCGCTGCAGTGTAGCGATACAATGTAAGCTAAATTTTTTACCCAATGAAAAAATGCTGAAAGTCAGAATTTTGAAACCCCCACCATTAGTGAGGAACATGACTCAGATTGTGTCCACTTTGGGTCAAACAAACTGAGCAATAATAGATCTGATTCAAGAGTGAAAACAGCAATCTATGCGAGTGTGGCCTGGACCCAGAGAATGCTGAACATTGTGCAGATGCAGAGAGAGCTGTTTGCTGGCCTTACATTGCACCTGTCATGAAGAAACTCTATGGTGACATAGAGGAGCTTCGGAAGGCAACAGGATTTGTGCAGCAGATCAATATATGAAATCATGAATAACAATTATGAAGAGGAACAAAGAAGAAAAAGAAGATTTGGCAGATCTTTTCTAGCTAATCAATGCTCTAAAGCACAGAACTGATTAACTCACACATAAGCCAAAAGTTCATGGGTAGAGCTAAGCAGACCCTTCATATCGCTGGGTGCCGGCCGTTTGCCACTGGCATCCTTGGGCATCAAGACGTCTGGCTGACCAGCAAAAGTACCTGTTGGGTTCAGTAGGAGGAATGGTTTGCTCTGAAAGGAAAATGATTTTTATTAAATACATTACATAAATGGAGAGATGTTAAAATGCTGCTATAGGAAAGTGAGTGTATAAAAAATTGTATAAGTCATGATGAAATAGTTTGCAAAAATAGATTTAATTTTTCACTTTCATAAAAATAATACCAGAGTCAACAGAGGTGAGGTATTCCAAGACATGGCTAAACCAACATTCAGGAAGCATCCAAAAATGAATGAAATTGCGCGTTGAATATAAAAAAAAATAGAACAGCCTTTTGCGTTTTTCGATGTAAGTCATTTCCACTATTGCCTCTGATAATACCTTGGTGTGAAATGCTTGCTCCGAGTCACGTTTGTAAGAATTGCATTCATCAGCTATTGCCACTTGAGGGTATAACCCGCTGCACAGAATGATCTTGATCAAGTTTATATCTCTGAGTGTGAAATTACGACTTCTGTTTGATGTTTCCTACAAAGATAGATAAACAGTGCAAACAGTATTAAAATTTAATTTTCAATAACAAGCAGAGTAATTGTAAACTCTATTTAATTTATTCAAACAGGAAATATGAGCCAATTAAACTTACACATTTTAAGTTTCAAACTCTTACCCAAAAAAAATTTAAAAAATAGTGAATTGAAGACTTCCAATCAATAGATATAAGTACACACTCATTGGGCAAAATTTCTAAATCATAATGGATTTTGTCAACTCAGAAACCTTTTTTGTCAATTATGCATGATAATTAAAAACAGGAGGCGGGATGGCCGAGTGATTAGGACAGCAGAGTCTCATGGAGAAGGCAGTGGGTTTGTAACCTATCCCAGTCATCTTGAGCAAGAAACTTTACTCCAACTGCCTCACTCAATCCAGGTGTAAAAATGAGTCCCAGCTTACAGCTGGGGAAGTTTACAGCTGGGGAAGTCATCTGCGATAAACCAGCATCCTATCCAGAGGGGTGACATTGTCACTCTATCCGCTTTGTGCTACGGAAACTGGGATAAGGACTGGCTCTATAGGCCTCAAGGCTCTTAAGGAATGAACTGGAAACAAACTGAATTCCTTAAGTTAAGTTAGTGTCTGTCCCCTCTTTCTTGTCAAAAAAATCATTTGGATTAGTTTTAACCACAATATAATAACCTCACAAAATCACAAAATCATTAGAAAGTGCAATCATTTAAAAAAAATGAAAATCCAATTAGCTTATATTAACACTTTTCGATCTGATACCAATTTCGCCAGAGTTGATGGCATATGAAATAATCACAAACCTGTAGTTTGTTCAAATCGTTAGACAGACGGAACTCTAGGTCTTTTATATCATCGCCTTTATCTTCATTGTCATCATCATTATCATCACTGATTTTGTATTCCTGAATTTCAATCAGAAACAAATAGTAGAGATAAAACAATAATATGTTAGTGAGTTTCAAGTCATCCTCGAGTAAATCAATCAATTCACCTGTGTTAGTTAGTCAGAACAGAGAGCATTATTTGCGAATAAACAAATGAAACTGGAATAATAACAAAACAAGTAAATCACAATAGACATCACATCACATAAATATGAACCCTTTCCGCTGTTTTCCCACATATAAGCTCAGAAGTTCAATGATATCTGGGGCTACCAGATCTTTGGTACAAACATCCTACTCAAAAAATAATCAACCAAGGATTGCAAAAGATCTGAAGTTTAATGAGGTCATAACTGAAGAAAAAGACAAAGAAAAACTTTAAGTGATCTAAAAGGAGTTAAAGAGGAAATTAAGAGAATTTCAACTGTTTGAATTTCAGCTGTTCGTAATAACCAATTGTCATTTTTTATGATTTATGCCATGTATGTATATCTATTTCTATCAAAGTGTTCTCGTTGTCCACTTGTAATGCAGACATCATTAGTAAAATAAAATGATAGAGACCTCGAGTCCCAGTGGTTGTATGGGTTTGTTTGGGTGTGTAGTGTAGTGTAAGGTGAATGGTAGTAATTGGTCTAGTATGTTACGGCAGAGATAATGTAATGACTGGAGCTCATACCACCTTATCTTATAAATGAGTTTTATCTTCTGATCATGAACAAGATTATCATAATTCATTCATTCTTGTCTAAATCTTTTTTTGAAAACAGAGTGCAGGACATTAAAAAAAACTGATATAATTTCATGACTCACCTCGTCTTCTAGTTTAAGGTATTTCTTCCCTCGTTTTTCTCTCATCTTTTCTTTTCTCAATTTTTGGAGTCTCTTTCGCTCACCATGTTTTATCATCCGTTGTTGACTTGTCAAATACTGTTGTCTGTCTTCAGCACAATCCAACAAATGATGATCCTAGTGTAGAAATAAAGGACAGTAAATTAGAAATCAGAAAACAAAAGTTTAAAGAGTCAAACCATCTTTTGTATTATAATTTCCTTCACTTCCAAAATGATTGATGAAGTAAAAAGGCAGCACTGCAGTAAGTTATTTTTCAAGCTTTCATTCATTAAAATCACCAATAAAGAAGTTCTTTCCCAAACAAAGGTCCAACATACATCATCAGTTTAAACAGAGAAAGCCTTGTCCTGAAGGAGATCAAAGTTGACCAATTCAGTGCCCCACACATGTCAGTCAATAAAAAGCATTGATGAGGAAACTGCATGGAATATTTTGGTACATTGGTACACGTTGAAATAATTCACACCAGTGGAATGGAATTAAGTTAATATAAAGTTTGTCGGGACTAAGTGTTGACACAATACTGTCGGTTTACAAAAGCTCATCTCCTCTGTGCCTGGCAATGATGTAACAAGAGGCTAACAGCACAATCAGATAAATTATTAGACAGTCAAAGCAGACATGTAAGAAAAAACAGCTTGAGGGCAATGTATTATTCAAGACTAAGTTCAAAATAGCACATTTGGTTACAGTAAAAACTCATATGATTTTTTTGCTCATTCCCACAAGTTTCACAATAACCAGGTTCAACCGCATTGCTATTGAATTATTTAAAACAAAATGATTATCTTTTAAACCAACATGCAATATGTAAGTTCAGTAAACAAGTTTAACATTTTAAGTAAATAAATTCACCTGAAGCAGAGTCTTAAATTGTCTTTTTAGTTTTGTCATTTCATAGAAACGTTGCTCCTCCAAGCCCCTTCGTTTAGACCAATTTCTTGTATTTTGGCCTCTGCTTTTCACCTGTGTGTCAAAATATAAATTGATAAAGTACACTCATTTTTTAACACTATTCATCTTATCTCAGGGCCTAATTGAACTTTAGAAAGACTTCTTTTAAGGCGGTATAAATGTTTAAAATTTCATAGATCGCTGAGATGAGGTCGAAATAGAAATATGAATTCCATACAAAAGCATACTTCTGGACAAAAAGAAACCATTCAATAAATTTATACTAGTAGCTGCTTCATTTCGGAGTTTGTTTCGTTTCGTTCATAGCTTAAGATGTATACCAAAACATTTCTGAAAAGTTTGCACACAAATATGGCCAGCACTTTGTTAAAGCTACATTGCTGTGCCAGACATTAGTGACCGGCATGTCTTTAATGAGTTAATGTCTCTTAGACCTTTTAAATAGAAAATTCTCCAAACCTCAATCCATTCATCAAAGGCATTAAGTAACGTTAAAGGGTCGCCATGTTCTGATTCCAATGTTTTGCGAGCAGTCTGCGTGGAAAGGAAAATACGAATCAAAATCATTATCTTTTTTACAAAACTGGATGTAGGAATCTATTCTCAGTGATAATGTAAAACATGCCTCAGTGTCAAAATTCGACTAGTTCCATTTACGATTAATATTCCAACATAGAGGATATAAATTTCTAGACGAGTAACATATTTCTA
Organism: Dirona albolineata; assembly: GCA_031763155.1. NCBI lineage: Eukaryota > Metazoa > Mollusca > Gastropoda > Nudibranchia > Dironidae > Dirona > Dirona albolineata. Next base: position 10,991 of record JARFNW010021104.1, on the reverse strand, counting down.
AAGGCAGTGTCTTTAGTTTCCGACAAACTAGTGATGAAGCATTACTCAGGTGCGATAATAATAATATAATAATTCATATAATTCCTTTCATTCATCCCAGGGGGAAATTTGTCTTTAGGGTAGACCGGAATAACCCAGGCATCAGACACAGTGCAGTGACGCAAAGTGGGACCAAGGTCTTGAGAAAAATATCCAGCGCTTCCACCGGGTTTTGAACCCGCAACCTCTCGAACCAAAGGTGAGTCACTTAACCACTGCGCTACCGACTGCCCTCTGAACACTTTCCTCTACGTGATTTTTGTCCATCTAGATATCAGTAATAAAACAATGACAATGAATGGGAATTCGTAAATTGTTTGTTCTCAGAAGATTCTACGACATCCGTTCTGTATACCTCCAATACTTTTATTGTATTAAAAACCAACATCATTTCAAAGACGATATAAAATAAGGAATGAAAAGGAATTTTACTGTTGCTTCAGGGTCTGTGTAAGCTCTGTTTGTAAATGGAGTCTGAACACTCATGGCAGCGGTGATAGACAGGATTGGATCAATCATCTGGAATAGATAAGGTGAATAAATGGATACCCGATTCCTTCCTCTAGTACGTTTGTTTTTTGTTTTTGTTTTTTTGTTTGTTTGGTTTTTTTTGGGGGGGGGGGGGGAGGAGGGGGTGGGGGGGGTTCATTCTTTCGACTTTCATGTGAAGATTAGAAAATATTTAGTGATTAATGAAATTTTCTATCAATCATTATAGACTGACGGGTGAATAATAAAGAGTGAGGAAAACAAATCCAAGGACCTTATGAAAGAAGTGAATCAGTACAGCTTAAAAAATACTATATGAATCCAAACAAGCAATGTTTCAACCCCAGGCCTGCGGTCAAAATGTTGTTTGTTTTGTTTCGTATTTATTATATATTTCAATCCATACTTACTCTCTCTTTTTATATTTCACCAACAATAACTTCAGCAGGAACCCCTCCTTCTTAACCCCCCCCCCCCCTTTCCCCTTTTTTTGTTTCTTTAACCATTCCAATGGACCTTACATTAAATATGGATCCCATGATGAGCATCTTCCCGATGACGACATCCACAGGGAGCATGGACAACATTTGCCCTATGGAAGTAAGACTTTCATCCGATGCTAGAGCTCCTTGATCCTTCAGGAAAATAATGGAATTTTCAATACTCGACATACTTGGCGCCTCTATAAAAGGAAACCTAGGGAGACGATAAAAATGCATTTCATGATTTGAAGAAAAATTCCACACATAACATAAGAGAAGTTTTTGTAAAAAATAATTTTTAGGTTTTTTTTTTTACTTAAATAAAGAGTGAGTGGAATGAATGAAAAGCAATAATATCTATATGTGACTTTTCCAACTTTTAAACAACTTGTCCATCCTCTCAAGTTTTATCCTAAACGACACTTTTAGTTAATAGTTGTATTACATACAGCATCAAAATTGACCAAAAATAATTTTTTTATAATCTTTTGAAAAAAATAAAACTGCGATATTTGATTAATTCAATAATCACAGGGAAAATACCCATCACATACCAGTTAGAGACTCTAATACAAGATACAATACTTAAACCAGCATCTATACTCTTTAAAAAGAAAGAATTTTAATTGTTACAAGTCAATGAGAAAAAAAAACTAATAATAAATAGAGCAAAGGAGAAACTATTACTTCCTGGCGTTTGGAAGTCCCATGGAAATCATCTGTAGTATTAAGGTATCCAATGGAACTCTCAGTATCTCTGGTGTTGCGTAGTCTTGGAATGAATCATAATCAGATTCCTGATACAGGCGAAAACACACACCGGGTCCTGTTCGGCCTGTTATGATAATAGATAGGTTTATCACAGTTGATTAATAATGTTGTCTTGAAAAGAAGGCTGAGTTCATTTTAAAGATGTTAGTGCTTTGACCTTTATGTGCATCTGGAATCTTTCTTCGTTTTTTTCAGTTTCTCCAATTCTATTCATCTTCAAACAATTAATTTCAAAGTACTAATTATACAATCACTCAAGTATAATTCTAAAAAAGAAGTGAACGAGCATGAGGATCAAAACCAAAGGAATGGAGAGAGAAAAAAATAAAAACATGACATCAAAATATTGACCTGCTCTCCCTTTTCTCTGCTCTGAGCTGGCTCTGCTAATCCAAAACTCTTCAAGTTTTTTCATCTTGTATTTTGGATCATAGCTCATCTCCTTCACCTGATTTATTAAATCAAAAATAGCAATGGCAATTAGAATCAAACAAAAAGGGTTGAATGCTATAAATTTAGCAACAAATACTTCTGGCAACCCGACCAAATAATGGCACTTTGACATAAGGTACGCAAAAAAAAAAAGGTATAGCATCCCGAAAGGAGCATTGGATGGGTGTGAGAGGGAAAGTGTGTGTGTGAGAGGGGGGGGGGGGGGGGTTCTTATGGTGGGTACGAGGTGAAATCTACAAGAGTTCTTGGTAAAAGCTTATTTTGTCCTCTTTCAAGTGGTGAATAAATCTTGAAGCTAAAGCGATTGTAGACTGAGATATTGACTTACAACATGCCCAACTAGCTGATACCTAACCTGAAAACAAAAAAGGTTTTCCTGGGCCATTTCACACATCTAGAAATCCTGACATGCAACTCATTAATTTTAGACACAAGTGGCAGTCTAGATCTATAATGGTGACAGAATGACTGTATGCCGATGGAGGTCTCTCACAATCTCAGAAGGGAGATATTGATTTTGACATTGAGCTGGACCAAATGTTGGTCAGCTGTAAACATGAATGGGCCATGACCACAAAAATAACTAATCCAGGCTTCAAAACAAATAGAGAGGGCAATGGGAATAAAAACTCAAAAACGTCATAACAAATGTTCATACTGCTTTTATGATTAATCCTACAGATGTGTTGATAATGAGACCATTCATCATTCACCTTTCCAGAGTCAGCTATAAAACGAACGCCATCAATTGTTACAGACGTTTCTGCTATGTTTGTTGAAACAATGCATTTCCTCACGCCTTCAGGTGCTATGTCAAATACTTTGTCTTGTTCCTCCACTGACAGGGAGCTGTGAAGACACAGGACAATCCATTTTTTGTTCTGCTGGCCATAAGTCCGAGCTGCATCTGCTACAGCTGAGATTTCAGACATTCCACTTAGAAAAATGAGAAGATCTCCTCTCTCTGTGCTCGGATACTGAAAACAACGAAATATGAGTTTTTAACCACTCATGAAATAAGTATGGCACATCAACATGTAAAAGTGAAAGTTGAAGTTATAACTGTTGTTATTCCATGGGTTTGGAAAGTGATAAATATGACTTTGAAAACAAGACCACGGCCAATTATTTGAATAAAAAATAGTCCACTTATTTATGTATGTAAGTAACTAATTAAAAATATAAGTCACTGACTTACATTTAATGCAATAAGGATGAACAGCTACTATTACAAAATATTATCAAGTTTTGTTGATTCCATATTAAAATTGTAGCAATCAAGAAATGGATATTATTACATTTCCAATGTAAGAAATTATTAAAACAACCATGAAAATAAATGCGTACGAATGAATGGGGAACAGGTACTGCGTAATCGTAAACTAAATAACAGTGGCATGAAATAGTCACAAGACAAGAGTAGAAAACAAAAGACCGCCAAAAACAGGGATCAAAGCCATACCCTCCGCTACACCCATTGCATCACCGATAGCAGTAGAGTGTTGGCCTGCTGTTGTTGATGAGGCGGTGGATACCATTCACAGAATATTAATTTAGCAGAAGTAACAATCGACAATTTTAGTGGCACAACTTTCGCACCACATTATATTACTAAAACACTAATCTAAAATAATGCCATTTGGTGTTAGTATTTTTAGTGGCTGTTGTTATTCCATGGGTTTGGAAAGTGATAAATATGACTTTGAAAACAAGACCATGGCCAATTATTTGAATAAAAAATAGTGACTAGAAGTCCTAGTGGAGTCCATTGTCGCCTTTTTTAATTCCTTAGTCGGTGGTACCATTGCAGGCATGGGTTCAATTCCGGCTTTTGGTTTTTTTCTATTTTTGTCTACTGTCCCTTTCTGTCACAGAAAATAATTGAGATGCTTTGCATGACATATCAAGGAAAACAGCACTAGTTGATTAAAATCCCACACATTAATTGTGCAAACCAAAGGAATAAAAATGAGAAGAGTCCCACCTTGTGGTCAATTTTCTGCAGGATTTTCAGATAAGGAGTTGGATCATGACGACGAGATTCTAGGGATGAATCAGTTTTTGTTGGGACATATTCTAGCTGAATGGGGTAAAGACGACCTGGAACCTAGAAACACAAACATTTTATTGAAGACAGAGAGTAATAATACATTTTAACATTTATATTTTAGGGTTATAATTAATAATGATTCAACAAAATAATGGCAAATAAGTTATCAGTCTGAATGAAGTCATATGTGATACAGTGTAGTGACGACATCAAATGGAAATCTAAAAGAATAAAAATACCAAAAAGTGAATCTAGACATTATGGATACATATCTGTAGCGCAGATAAAGAGTTAAGATAAACCATTGCTGACATTTTCAATCAAACTGTTGACTACGGTCTCTGCTTGGAATAACGGTAAAGTCATGCGTATTCCAATCTGTGATGACATAAAAATTAAATGACAATGAGAAATGTAATGTGATAATTTGGCACAAACCTTTATCACATGAGCATTGTTGAAATAGCCTGAAAACAAATCTATGTTGATGGTTGCAGACATCAGGACAAGCTTTAAGTCAGCCCTTTGCCTCAAGACACATTTGAGGACCCCCATGAGAAAGTCAGTAAAAATGTGTCGTTCGTGAACCTAGTAGTAGAAACAAAATTAATATTATTTTCATTTTATTTTCCCTGAAAAACTCTGCAGTATTGCAGGTTGGTTCTAAAAAGTAACAGTCATCTAACTTTTGTGACTTTTTTATTTCAGAATTCTTAATACCTCCATCTTAGCCTTCCAATATTGGTGAGGTTTTGTTTTTCACATAAAAAGGAGATATATACAATAGATAGGCTGCAAGTAAAGCAAAAACTCTTCCACTTAAGCTTTTGGTGTCAGTTGAGACTCAAAAAACAATTTTTAGTTGAAACAATATCTGGACACTCATCTGATTTACTGATTGACTCCTCTCTATAAAAAATTGCACATGAGTAAATAATAATGAAGCACACATTAGTGAGGCTTTGAATTACAATAGTTACATACATATTCTAGGTTAGTATTCAGTGAACCTGACTGTGGTATAAACAGCAACAATATTAACAACCACAAAAAACGTTCATTTCAATTGTTAATTTAGTATTTCACATATAATGCACAGACCTGGGCTTGATAAATCCTATAAAATGTTCTTCTATTGACATGAATATTTTAAACAATAAACCTTTGAAAACTCACTTCATCTATAACAATGACATTGTACATCTCCAATAATGGATCCGAAGTCAGTTGGCGAAGTAAAAGACCTGTCATGAGCAATAACAATAATTGAAAAACAAAAATAATGGCACAGCAATTCAAACATAGCTTAAATATAAGGGTTATAATGATATTCACTTTTCGTATACTTGAATAGAAAATATGATTTCTATTGCTGCTAAACCTTTCATTAGTAGGATGATTGCATCCTAGGTAGTATCTAATGCTATCAATCATAATTTTTTAACTAAAAAAAATCCATTAATTACCATTCCTAATGAAAATATAAAGCTAAAGCTACTACAAGTAAAAAGATTTCTAAATGACTTGACACTCACCTTCTGTTAGAAACAAAATTTTAGTTGATGCAGTTTTACTCTTCTCAAACCGAACCTGTGATTCAAGATTGAAAGGTAAATGTGAGTAAGAAAAACAAACAATCAAATATCTTTTTCAGAATTCTATATAAGATAAAAGTAAGAATCCTAGTATCATTTGATTAACATCTGATTTTGTTATCTGTTCTCAACTTTCTTCATGCTTTCAGTTTTCATAGAGAGACCGAGAAGACCTGAAAGTGAGACCATGACTTTAAAAATGATCCAAAACATTTCCTATTGAATTGATAGCACTAAAGTCCATAACACAACATCAAGAAGAAGGATCTCAAAATCATTTTTTTTTTCAAGCATCATCTCTAATTCTAGGAATATTGAGTGTAAATTCTAAAATGGCAAGTCCCTATTCTTCTAGAGTACACTCTATGGCATTGTGTTTCCATTAAAAAAGAATGTTATTTGTATTATAAACAGTGCTGAAATTTAAAGTTGTGGACATTGTATGTAACATCACCTACCTGATAAGCTACTTGAGATCCATACTCATTTAAAGTTTCATATCCAACTCGTTTGGATAATGATATACAAGCAATTCTTCGCGGCTGGGTGCAAGCAACCTTCTCAAATCCTGCCTCCATCAGGTACTGAGGAACCTGCCCAGGGGAGCAGAGTAAAATGAAGTGATAAGAAAAAAATATGTAAATAGGGAAGCAAAAGGGGTCATATCATCACAATAATCACATACATCATATAAATCATATATTTCATTTCATGATGTCAACTCATATTTCAAAATTTACTTACACAGCTATAAATGAGTGAAACTTTGATGAATTTTGGTCCAGAGATAAATATCTCATACTGTAAAAATTTGAGAGACAACTGAACAGTCCTTATTTGCCTTCTCAGGTCAAAGAAAATATAGTTATTTCAAAATGTAAAAACAAATTAAATCAGTAATTCAATATTGAAAATACCATTTCTGGGACTTGTGGTGTAACGATAATATTTTTTAAAATAACCAATAAACTGATAAAAATAAAATAGAAATAACAAAATAATTTTTAAAGACATGCAGTATCTATGAGTATCCATCCACTCCGTGGTGAACCATAAAAGTAAAATAATACCACATGTCTATGAAAATACAAAAACAACTCACCTGCGTAGATTTTCCACAACCTGTGTCCCCTGCAACAACGATGATCTGATGTGTGCTTATCATATCTATGATCTTGGCTTTGTATTGGAATATTGGCAAATTTCTCTGGTCCTTCCTTATCTTGTGCAATTTCTGGAACTACAAAAAAAAATCAGACTAAATTAATTAGACCCTGTCACAAACAACCAACCTTCAGAGACATATTTTTCAAGTTCTACTGCATAATAATATTATGTCAGATACAAAAGTCATTATAACTACAACTTCTAAAATAAAATTGATAACTCATTCTTAACATACCTTCTGTTTTTGTTGAAAGTCAAGAAAATGAAGTAAAATGCTCCTGAACTGAGCAACTCTGTCCCTTGTGAGTTCACGTTCAGTTTGATAGTCTGAAAGAAAAAAACAACACAGCCTTACACGGAAGATCAATACGATTATAGTTATTCTTTGACTAATAGCACGGTCCTCAGAAGACAAGACGACTGGGTGCTGGCTTATGTGGACCAGACTTTACTACGGCAGATTTTACTTTGGTGAACTCAATTTATGGCGCTAGTACTTGACTTGTGTAGGTGAGCAATAGAAGAAAAAAATTCTTGTGTTGGACTTCTAGATAATTTACTGGTAGATCAGCCTTTTTTAAAGTCATTTGAAAATGGCATATCAATAACCGTTCATATCATATTAAAATCATATTTTAAAGCAACCTTTCAAAAATAGGAAGAAAAACAGCAGTGGGGTTTTCACTCCTCTTTAATCTAATGAAACAATAGACTTACCCACAAGACGACCTTTTTTCAAAAAGTCATCAAATTCCTTGCAAACAAAAGAAAAGTTGATTTTATACTGAACATCATAGAATTGCGGAAGACCAAGACAACCTGAAGTCTCAGTTGAATGCATGGGCTTTGACTGATCCTTCTTGCCTGTAAATGAATCATACACAAGAAGCAATCTTAAATATGTGTGCAATCTTCAGTCAGAACAATTTTCAAATGTAATATATGCAGAGTCTTTCTCGCCATGTGTAAGGTGATGAGTGGTGTAAGTCCTCATTGACATTTGGATTTACCTCCATTTGTCATGTACACCTTTCAGAGCTTGACATATGGCTGGCCCCTACACTGCTTATTGCGGTATAAAGGGAACTCGATAAACAAACAAACAAACAATATATATATGACGACCCTGACAAGCAGGTATCTATTTTTTCTTCTTCTCCAAATAGGTACTTCACAATATTACCCTCCTGTCACAGCAAATCAAAAAAATTGGTTTCTAGCAAAAATGTATTGAAAAAAAAGGAACAAATTCACATAGTTTTCATTATAAGGCATTTATGTTATAATTTTTTGCCACAAAACCATTGTATTTAAGCAGGTTGTAGGCTTTTCTCCTTTTTATACAGAAAAACATATGATGCCTTTTGGTGCTAGGAGAATGTATGATAATGTATTTTAATGTTGAGTAATTAATTTCAATGATTGATACAGTCCAAAAATCAACAATGAAAAGATCAATAAATCTGAGTAATAGCAAGTATTTGAAGGTATGTCATTTAGTTCCCAAACTTAAAATTGTATTGAAAATGTTTGGGGGGGAAAAATGAACTTCTCACCATTTGATTTTTCAGCTTTCTTTCTTTGAAACTCTTGAAATTTGAGGACAAAAGCCCAGAAATCATCATATTCTTGGCTGCCTCTGAAGTTACAGGGTGAAAGGAAAGAAAGTGATTATAGAAGAAAAAATAAAAGAAATGAAGCTTGAAATACTATTTGAGACAAATATATCCGCCAGATTCTTCGATTTTAGTAAAATAAATAAAATAAATTTTCTCATTGTACAATAATCCTAATTTGTACCATTGTTAATATTAACAGAAGACCATCTCTATAAAACATAATAGATGTAATTTTTTCAGCTGACACTGAACTTTTTTTTTTAAATGCTGATTAAAAACTGTTAGAACAAGAATCACAATCAAGCAAAAACACCCTGAAGTCACAGATTGTTTAGATTTCAACAAGAATTTTAAAAATATGGTCTCCATCCTATCTTTTAGGTACACAAAGTCTAGAGAATGAAAGTTGATGCAAGGTAGTGACACTTTTTAATACTTAGGAATTAAAAAGAGTCTCCATAGATCTATCATATATATATATATATATAAAATGCGCCTTAAACATCATCAGATATTTTTCTTTCACAATGTTCTAGTAATTCTAATTGGGTTTCCAGTTTTCACAAAATGAGTGTTCCCTAGATTGTGTTCTCCATCTCTCTAATTTTTTTTAATTGTTGAAAAAAGTTTTTTTTAAAAACTAATTTAACTACCTTTCAGACAGCTTTGCCCATTGCTGATCACGGAAGAAAATTTTACTCAATGAGTATTTGTATTTGGTAAAATCCAAGTCATGGTTCAAAATTTTAGGTATTGTGGACTTTTCTTCTTTGACTTTGGTTCTGCCTTTGATGTGATCATGCCGCAATGTTTTTTCACTCCTTTCATCTGTGTACTGTGATTTTTTATAGTATTCCTTCTCCACGTCCATACTTCTTCCAGACTCACGTTTCTCACTGTTATGGCTGTGGCCATCATTGTGTTTTGTTCTTTTGGACATTTCAGATTTTTCACGATATTTTTCATCTTTGTTAAAATCATGATCAGCATGGTAAGATCCTGACTTAGATGGAACACGCTGTTTGTATTTCTCAGTCTCAGGACTGTGCTCATGAGAAGATTTGTGCTTCTTTCTATGCTTTTTAGATTTAGATTTATGCTTTCTTTTACGTTTGTTACTAACATTATCATCTAACTCTTTACTATAATTCACACTACCATCATCACTAATACTACTTATTTCTCCACCAGTACCAGCACCAGCAGGTGATGATATGTTTTTATTTTTGTCTGATGATGAATGAGTGTTTTTTCTTTGTTTTTCATCCTCCCACTTCATATCTGACATGGCAGTGAAAATGAATTGTTCAGCCTGAAACAAATTAGATCATAGACAGATAGACAGACTAAGTCTAGGTAGTCTATACTGGTATTACAAGTTATAGAAATAAAGACAAATCAAGGAATGAAGGCTAAAAAAGAAGACTTAGACTTAGAAATTTCAATTAGAAGTGAAGGCTAAGGAAAAGGTAGAAGATTAAGAAGAGAAGAGTTGAGTCTTCGTCTCCATCAACTTCAGTTTCAGTCTTCAGTCTTCACTCCTCGCAATGCCCATCAATACTCCAGTTTCTTGAATCCTTGAGTAAGCGAGCTCATATGACTTCCTCCTACTTGCTATTTTTTGTATCTCCTACTTGCTAACCCGATATCCCTTGACTGAAAAAAGGAAAAGAATGCAATCGAATTGCTCACGATGTTACCAAACTTATAAAGTAAAGTAAAGACGCTTTCGATTTGATGTGTGGAGTGTTTGTTTTGAAGCTCTTTGCTGAAAAGAAAGCAAAAAAGTATTTAAGACGGTCTTAGATTTTTCGTCTTTTATCGGATTTGTCTTGGGCAATATTATTATTATAATAATGGATATTCATAATATTGGCAAGGGAATCAAGTATAATGGCGTGCAATCACTATTTTTTTAAAACACATGCAATTTGACAGATCTTTGAAGTTTTTTTCATATGCCAAATTTGCTGAAGACTACTACTACTACTATTTTATCATTTGTTTTTGTGACAGACGCGTGTAATCCATTGTGTCTTTTCATGTCATTCTTGTTAATCGTTTAATTGTTTGTCGTTGAAAAAAGGAAACCCAAAACGTCCCTTGTAATATTTATTTATCGTCACATACGAAACTGTATCATTATCCATACTTTTTCACTTTGCCAGCTTCAGGCAGCCCACCACATTTGGAATACTACTACTACCACCACCACTACTACTACAACTACTACCATTACTACTACTACTACTACTACTACTACTACTACTACTACTACTACTACTGCTACTACTACTGCTGCTGCTGCTGCTACTACTGCTACTGC
>JARFNW010020995.1:0-14858 GCA_031763155.1 Dirona albolineata | reverse complement strand
CATTTATATAGCGCTTATTCACGATCATCACCATGCTCTAAGCGCTTTACAGTAGCACATTTACCCCGGGTAAGCAAAGGAACACTCAACACATAATACGCCACACGCTGCCTGTTAGGCGCGAATGCAATTTTTGGACAAGGACATAACGCTGCTACAACCGAGGTGCCTTCTTTAATGTGACCTTACGTGTTGAGAAGAGTGTTTAACATAAATCTCAGAAGAAAAAAACCCCCAAAGTGTCAAACCATTGCTGGTCAAAGTATGCTCTACGAAAAGCAGATTTTACTCTGAATATGATTCTTGGTAACTCTGGAAATGAATATATACATCAGAGCAATATCCTGTCCTGAGATTGGTAAAGTAAATGCAACTGGTTTGGATTGCCTTAGGGTTCATAGTCCTCATCATGATCATGCACACTTTGCAAAGGGACTTTATTCACAACATTTTACGTCTGAAGAGATCACTTTACTTTTCTACATTCGATTATGTAAGATAAGGATTACTTTATTGATATCATATTTATAACAGACTTTTTTTAATGATGATTATATAAATGAATATGAATATATAACTTTAAATGCATGTTTTGTTTATATTTGTCAGCCAATCATAATAGCTATTTTGTACAGAACAATTAAAGGATAATTTAAAAAATGAAATTGTGAGTTGTCCATAATTTAGTGGTGAAAATGAATATTCTGAATTTTTTTTCCCTCCAGTTACTTATTAAAGCCAGATTTCATGAGAAGACCAGATCGAACATTTGACCCATTCTCTGAGAGTCCTGTTGATGGTGTGATAGCCGCCCATTGCTCAGTTCAGGTGGAGCATTAAGTCTTTTTGGGTTTTTGTTTGTATTTTTTTTGTTGTTGAAATGGTGACAATAGTATATTCCATAAACCTGAATCATTTTTACATACTATTTTATATGAAATAGGTAATGGAATACATAAAAAAAAAATTATTATATGCTTTAAACCCATCTTGAAATTGCTTATTGTGAAATGAATGGAACAGCTCATAGTATGTCATATCAATGCTTTTACAAATGAAATGGGACATAATTAAAAGTAATAATAATTAAAGTCAAATGAATTCTGAGGAATTTACAAATCATTCCATTTTCACACCAGATAAAATTGAACTACTGATCAGGTCATGTCTTTTATGTACCCAAAGACATTTTGTCAGTAGTTCTCTTTTACGAGTCAAAGCGAAATAATTTCCTGATTAAAAGTATTTTTATATCAAGCATTTTCACGTTAAGTTGCAGCTAAAGATGCTGTTTGTTAGTTTTTAATTACAATTTGCCTTATTATTTGCAATCATTTTTGTTTTACATTAACCCATTACTCTTACATCTTATATCAGGTGATCTCAGGCCAATTTTTGTCAGACAAGAAAGTTGGCACCTACGTTGAGGTAGATATGTATGGATTGCCTACCGACACCATTCGCCGAGAATTTCGCACCCACGTTGTACCCAACAATGGTCTCAACCCTATCTATAATGAAGAGCCTTTCGTCTTCAGAAAGGTACAGTCAAGTAATCCACATAATTGTAATCCAACTTTGCCAAGAATTTCAATATCCAGATAATACCTTACAGTGAATTGAAATTTATTGTTAAATGACAACTGTTTTTGTGTTTGGTGGTGGAAAGACGAGGGGAGAAGGGAAGCTTGGTAGCCTTGCTATTTAAATCAGTGGCACAGTAATCCCCATGAGAATGAATTATTTTAGGCAGTTTTCAGTCTTGTTCTTGATCTCGACATTTCATGTGTAGCAGTGGCAGTGCGAGTTAGAATTAATATGCTGGAAAGACAAGGATGAATGAAGTAATAACTTAGAAATGTCAAGGTGTATAAGCGAGCTGACAGGATTAAGTCATTGAAACAAAAAGAAAATAAATAGCGGCGTGTTCATCAGTTATATTTACTGTATGCACAGGTGGTGTTACCAGAGCTTGCAGTGTTGAGGATAGCTGTGTTTGAAGACACGGGCAAACTGATTGGTCAGCGTATTCTTCCATTGGACGGCCTTCAAGCAGGTATGTGTTCTCAAGTTTGGCTGTGAGATTTGGAAAAATAGTAAGAAATTGTTTGCACCTAGTGCTGAGGTCTGTCTAAGTCTGAATCCACCCTTTGTTTCACTTAATATATTTGATGATGCTATGGAGTATGTGAACAGTCTCTAGCAGTCTGGAGCCTTTGTACATGGAAGTGCCCAATAAGTTAAGCTTGGTTGCTGAGAAAGGAGAGGTATCCAGCGATATTTAATATATTCTCACACCATTTTTTAAATGTTTTTGTTGCGGTTGTTGCTTCGAGGGTTAGGTTTTGGGTTTTTTTTGTTTTCCATCTCTTAGCCCACAATTCTCAACATAAATTCTGAAATAGTATGTTTTGAAAAAGGAAAATATATATTTATGAAAATGTTGTTGCTGTCTCACTGATTAGTTTTATATTAATGATGAGTCTCACTGATTAGTTTTATATTAATGATGAGTCTGACTGATTAGTTATATTATGATGATTGTGTAAAATATCTTGTAATGTCCTTGCAGGCTATCGTCACATTTCCCTTCGGACGGAGGGCAACTTTCCATTGTCACTTCCCACAGTGTTTTGCCGAATCATACTCAAAACCTATGTTCCTGTAGAGTTTGGAGGTAAGTCTACTATTTCTTTGAAACATCTATCTGTGCATATGATTTATGAAAATGTGTCTGTATATTTGGTCTGTAATTTTGTCTTTGATTTTTATTCATGGTTTGTACAGGATTTTTTTTTCTGATTTGTTTAATTGAATTACTTTTGTAAGATAATTTTGGATGATATTGATGCTCTAGGCCATTCAGGTCTTGATTTGTATCCTTGATAAGGAACACCTCAGGGCCTGTCAGTATTATTAAAGCAAAGCCCCACAAGTTCTTTTGCTAATGGACTTAAAGTATTAGATGCTACCATAACAATATTGAAAAGGGCTTTGAACTGGAAGCTTAAGAACTTTTTTTTAGGAATCAAAGCATGAGTTTGATTTTTCTGATGAACTTCTTTTTAATTTCAAATGCTTAAAAAAAAGTATAGTGATCATCATCAACTTTTTTTTGTTGTTGTTTAGTTCCATTTAAAAAATAAACCTTCATTCTCTTCCTTCAGATTTTGTTGATGCCCTGGCGGCCCCAATTCAAGCTATGTCTCAGGCTGAAAAACGTGAAAAGGCCATGAAGGACATGGGCATTGATGAAAAGGACATTTCAGATGTACCTTTGGTCAGTAGGAACCAAAACAAGTCATCCAATCCTGTCAACGGCCAGATGTCGGCATCTCCCATCATGTCCCAGCCTCAACTCAATTCTGCTGTCAAGAAAGATGATAAGAAAGGTACGAGTTGGATATGAATAACCAGCAAAGGATAAGTTTTCGGCCATTACAATGAAGGTACTGAGTTGGGTACAATGTTTGACCAATGAAAATGGGTTCAAGTGGTGCTACTGTACGATGCCTGGCTTTTTGGATGGTAGAGCTGGAGGATTGGTCTTCTGGAATGAATAGAATAATATATAATTGCACATTGAAGACTGACTATGAAAACTACTCATGCAGAGTTCGAGTGTAATATAAAACATTTTTAAAAAGATTAGACGGGTGACATATGCAAATGTTGCTTTTCAAACCCAAATTAAATTTATTTAGACCATTCGTTTTCTTAATGTAGGTTTGTTTTATATATCTTATGTGCATTGCTTTTAAAAAATGATATTATGTTTCTTCTTTTCTAGTACCTGAAGAAATGACCTTTGAACCCATTACTCGTGAGAAACTGATGTCCGAGAAAGTATATTTCAAGCTATTAAGGAAGCAGCCAAAAGATTTGGAACTGTTGAAACGACGACATCAGAAAGAGCGTGCCATCATGCAAAGGGTACATTGTACTGTGATAGACAAGTTGGTTGCATCACACGACAAAGAAATGTCTGCAACTGAAAAATCAATGGAGAAAAAGCTGAAGAAACTCAAGTAGGTTGAATGATCTAAATTCTACAAAGTGATTTTTTATGACATGTAGTTTGTCTACCTTGTTCATTAGGGAGTTAGGGGGGGGGGGGGGGGATATATATAAATATGACATGTTTTAAAGATGACGGAAGTTCGCAGCAATTGTGGGTTTTTTTTAATACTAAAGAAACAAGTAAGAATTTAAACAAATTAAAATAAAGGAAAGAGTTAATCATGGAATGACCATAAAGAGTAATAGCTTGTATTATGTGAAAAAAGATGTACATATGACATGTTTTAGGAAGTTTGCAGCAATTGTGTTTTTACCAAAGAAAAAAGTAAGAGTAAAAAAAAAAAAATTTTAAATAGGAAAGAGTTGATTGATATGATTGATATCTTAAAATGACCATAAGGAGTGCTAGCTTGTATTATGTGAAAAAAGTATTTTACATCATTACTATGTTTATTTAAAAATTGATTGATCAGAACAGTGTTTGAGAATGTGACTTTTCTAAAACATCCACGTCTTCACTTTTTAGGGACAACAGCACCGATGTACGGTCTGAGTCTGAAGGCAAAGTGCTCAATCTAGTCAGCGACCATAAAAGCAAGGTAATGTCTTATTCAGCTTCTTTGATTTGTTCTCATTAGTTTTTTTTAAGGTAAACATGGGGGCCATTTTTCAGCGTTAAACTGGACTTTCCCAAGATTCCTGAAGTCAGTTTGCCAGTTTCTGTCTGAATTGAATTTAGATTTTTATTTTTTTAATATATAAAAAAAAAATGTCTGCTTTGATCCCATCATTGAGTTAATTTTGTGCCATGGTCAAAAGTGATGTGAACATGCCATTGTGGAGCAAGATCAAATGTGCTGTCCGTGTTTGGGTGGAGCAGTGATGTAACTGTTGCCAATTGAGTTTGTGAACTTTGCTTTACTTTACCATCCAAGTACATTCAGTCATTTAGCAGCTAGGTAGGTCCTGCATATATTTTTATTTTCAGCATTACTTTGCGAGAAACTTGAATCCTTCATGACTGTATGTTCAATATTTCAACAATGTTGTTAATCCTTAGATAAAAGAGATGGTGGTAGCTCAGACTAAAGAATGGTCTGACATGGTCATGCGTCAAATGACAGTAGAACATGAACTGTGGAAGGAACACATCATCCAACAGAATGAAACGCTGGCCAAACTTTTGGAAGATGCTCAACGTGAACAGATGGCGGAATTGGAAGCAAGACAAGAAAGGTGAGTGACTTTTCCAACTTTGAAATAATGCTAGTTTTAAAAATTTGGCATGGAACTCAACAGATCTTTGTTAGATTTTGTCCTCATGCATCCCCAGATATTGCATGGACTCCCTCTATTCAACCAATAGGACCAATGCTGACTTATTTACATATCATTACTTACAATGTGATGCCTTGGTGGCAAAAGTCATAACGGACAGGGATAAACACCGCAGCTGCAGACAATTTATATGTCATCTGAACAACACTGCATGTTTTGTTGCTCATGATCAAGAATGACTTCTAGACACAGTGGGATGATCCCCTGATGATGTTAAATTATATACCATAGACTTTCTAGTTCTATGCTCAGACATGAGTATTGGTTAGGACACCAGTGGATTTGCATGCTGATGCTTTATGCCTAAGCTTGGCCAGAGTTAGGTGACGTTATAAAGAGGATACTATTTTCAAAAGACTGTTAAAATTGTTCTCTATGTAGTTTCTATGTTTCCGACTTATGGTCACAGTTTTAGTCCTTTTTGAGCCATGTGTGATGGTCAGACACCTATGTTAACTTGCTGATGTTTTGTGCCTATGCATTGTCCCATACACTTTTTTGAGATAAAGGGGCTTGATTGGAGATAAGAAAACAAAAAGGTTTAAGGTCAGTGGCAAACGGCTGTATAACTTGTCCAACTTTATTTTTTATCACTTTCAGGGAAAACAAAGAGCTCAAGGCCAATCAAGCGAAACATTCAATGGATTCTTCCAAAGCTGTTTTAAATGACAAATCAGTTAAGAACAAAGCTGAAAGGGAAAGGTAAGTTGGCTACCTCTATTATTATACAACCACTTTCATGAATAAGGCAGCATCCGAGACAACACACTGCCTTCTTTGTGAAAATGCATGTAGGTATATAAGCAAGATAATAATTGAATAGCAGACAAAAATGCACACCACTATCATTATTTTCTATCAGAGATCTTTTGGTGTTTAATTTGATAATGTTGGCGTGTGATTGAAGACACTTTTGTTTGGGATTGCTTGAAATGAATTAAACTATAGAAGAGAAGTGTGAATTAGGAAAACACACCCCATACTAATTACAATTGCCCTGAAGGCTGTCAATCATTGCTGACACATAACTTTAACAATGGGAGGGAGGATGTGTGGTTTTTAAAAAATTCAAGTTAATTGAGGAATATCTGGGTACATTTCCATTGAACTGAATTTGCACCAAAAACAAAATAATACAATTAAACACCGTGTATAATTTAGTGAAAAGGAATTTAACAGCTTTCATTGACCTCATTTTACATTCATTTCTATTTGCATTTTTTCTCTCAAAGGCGAATTAGAGAGTTGAATGAAAACAACACCAAAAAATTCATAGATGAACGCAAAAGATTTGCTGTGAGGCACTCGAGGCAAGTGGTGGCTTTGAAGAAAATTCACACAGAACAGACTGAAAAGATCTTAGGAGAGAATCAAAAGGTAAATTCTTGATTCATTTTGCATCTATACTTTTTTGGTGGCAATTATGATTCATCAAGTCCATGTAATTTTTGAATCCCTCGGGTGTAAGATAGTGGTTGACAAGTTGCTCAGCACACAGATAATTGGATGGTCTGAAAAGTAAATGTAGCCACCTAAAATATACTGTGTGACTGTAGTAAAATTAGACAGACCATGTATTTTGAGAAATTGAGACTACATACTGAAGAGAAATGGTAATATAGAAAAGACATTTTTGCCGTAAGAAAAAGAAAAAATACCATTAAAAAATTAAATATTAAAAATATAAATGAATTTTTGCTTCGTCTTTTAAAAGAATATTTCATCATACCAACAATTCATAATTTCAGAGTGATATCCCCTGTCGAAGATTTCGAGAATAATCATCCCTAAATCTTCTATATCTTTTGTTACTTTGATTAAGCTTTTTGTGAATTTGAAATGCCTCACCTAACCTGGAATGAATCCTTATTTTGTCCCTGTGCAGGCCCTAGAGATGATTGAGATGGCGTACGAAGAGGCCAAAATGGCATCCAAGCCAGAGACTGTGGTGTAGTCAGGGTTTTACTTCAGACACTCATCACCTCATCAGAACAAGCATCAATATGCAAGACAGCTTCTAATTTATGTTTACCTTTGTGTGTATCAATATATCAGAGTGTGACAAAGGTTGATGAGAAATTTAAATAAAATGAATGGTATATGATAGAATTAGTTATTTCAAAATGTCAAGGAAAATTTGGTTGTGCATTCTGAAACATTTACTTTCTTTTATTAATTTTTTTCCATCTTCAAAGAGTTTATTTTGAGCCAAGCAGAATTAGTGGCTTGTTCTCTTGATTTGCCATTGATATATTTTAAGTATATACTGCAAAGCAGGTGGTCATTTAATGCTTTATTCATATACAAAAGCTGTAAAATGCGAAGTGCAATAACTAAGAATTAACAATTATCTCGAATTCCTGCACAGACTTACGCACTTGTGTGAGTTCCTTCAATTTTTTGCCCCACTCTCATATGTTCGAGTGTTTGCATGATGTATAATCTATAAATCTATTTGTGACAAAATCAAAGATAATTCATTACCATATTTTTTATCGACCCCTCTCTCAATATATAACAAGGTGTATAGATTACATCATATTTCAATAATTCATTTTTATCCATAACATCTTTTATGTTGTTTGTTTTTTTGGTTTTTTTGGTTTTCTTTTTTACATTTTATTAGTGATAAGTAATCACAATTAGAAATCCAAAAATATATCACATGATTCATAATCTCAATGATTTCATTATGTTATGTTTTTGAAAATTATGTTTTATCAGCTTCTAGTCTTCTAGTCTCCAAACGTGGTTCAAAAATATTTTTATGCTTACATTTTATTTACAGTATGCATGTTATTATGATAATTACATTGTGTGTTATATTTCTGTCTCATTCATGTCAGAGATGTGCGTAGGAGTAAAAACATAGACGAATTTGTTACTACTCGAATTCTATGATGAAATCAATCAATGTTCATGGTGGTAGCTACTTGCAAATTGAGAGTTGTATTTAGATGTTTGACTTTCTATATTTTTCTCATTTTAGGGTAAACACAAGGATTAAAATACTCATGGTTTGTTTTCTTTTTGTTGGAAAAGGATCAAAATACTCATGGTTTGTTTTCTTTTTGTTGGAAATATATCTTCAAGACTTGAGAAGGCTGAAGGAATTTTTTTGATGCAAGAGATTTCACAATTGTTATTCTAATTACTTTGAAAGAGTTTTATTGTTTGATCATACATGGTTTTCAAAGCAATGCAATCCCACGCCGCTCTGTATTGATTAGGCAATCTTTCTCATTATAATCCTTGTAGATCTGCATGTTTTTGTATGTGAATCCTAACTTATTTTGGGTGTACTATTTTTTATCAATTCAGTATAATGGATCTCCCTCAACTCCTTTTCCCCATGAAAAATAATGTGAGCGAATACTATATTTCTAGATATTATGTGTTTATTCTTTCACAATATATTTGCTATGACTGTGATCTTTCTATTCGTTTTTTTGCTCTCTGTATCAATGAGTACAGGTGTCTGTAATGGCATTTGATGAGGCTCTTTGGTTAACAAGTCTGAGAGATGGTCTTAAGCCTACTATTTAGATAAGGGGTTGGCAAACTATGTCCCACAGGCTGCAATCTGTCGTCTTTAAGAATTTATGAGGCCCTGGACAGTTTTGCATAATTTGAAAATTTCACGCAGCAATCTGCTTTTGATAATTATTTTTTTTGCACCTTACTTAATCTTGTTTTTATAAAGCTTGTAAAATGCGGCATCTGTGGTTAGGTTATTCACATTTTTTCTCAAGAAAGGAATTTAGTTTAACTAAGAGAGTCTGTTTTTTAAACGCCGCCTACTTTGCCTATTGCTGATTCTGTTGTGGCCCCCCAGTGGAAAACAGTTTGCCCACTTTTGACATAGACAGTCTGAAACATGACTATCTCTTCTTCTTCTTTCTTTCTTTTTTTTATGTTGAGATTTCTATTTTATGGAAATGTGGGCTCACTTTAAGATGATAAAAATGACATTTGTGAGCGGCAACTTAAAACGATTATTATGAAGTCCTTAAAAACAGACAAACCCGATTTTGATTTGTGTGGTGTCACTTATTCGAGTTTTGAAGAAAGAGTAATTAAAACACAAAGAGATTTTGCCATGAAGAGCATTCTTAACCTCAGCAGCCTTGTGTAAGTTGTATAGTGGAAAAGATTATAAGAATAAAAGGGGCTTCATCATGTCAGATTCTCTCATACAACCACCATCAATGATTCATGATGCCTGCATGATAACAATGGGACAATGCTTTAAGGAAACATTGGTGTCGATTTTTAACCAAAAACCGCAATAATTGATATGATGGAGTTACCAAGTTGTATATTTTTATTATAAGTATATGCGACTACAGGGTTGGGAATCTATAATCTATTAATGTAATTTGTTTATGTATATATATATATATAAATATATATATAAAAATAGACCTGACAAGTTATGTATTATGATCCAGATAGAGCGTCACCCATATGAAATCTTTTGTGTCAAACATTTTATACTTTTCTAGTCAAATCATTGGATCTTTGTTTGAGACTTATTTCTCCATTTTCCTCAAAGTTACCAACCCTCTTTGACGCAAACATGATGAAAAACCCTATACATATATATTGTCTCACGACTATTTTGATAACCAATTATTAGTATTATTATTTTTATTATTATAATATCAATGATTATTACTATTGTTACTATTGCTACTACTATAATTATTATCAGTTATGAATTAGTTTCTGGACAATTAAAGTTGTGCCATTCATTTACTTTTATTGTTTAGATTGTGCCTGTCCCATAGTATTAGATAATGTTTTTATGTTATAGTAACTTGATCATGGTGGTGAAGTTGAGTTGACATTAAAATGTGCAATATTTTTTTATGAACTCATAGGGATTGTGGCAGCCAATTGCTTTATAAACCTTCGTCCAAATTAATTTTTTTGCCATGTAAAACAAATCCATAATTTTTTTGATTTTATTGTATCCTCTTTACTTTATGTATATGTATATAATATACAAGTATAACTACCAAACCTTGTAATCCGTTTTATTTTTAATCCTTCTCTTCTTTCTCTACTTCTTCTCCTTCTTCTTTGTCTTTTTTTATTCTTCTCCTTCTTTCTATTATCATCATTACTACAGTCCACTCTGCTTAATTGCAATTCAGGGAGTCAGTGATTCAATAGGTCGTGGGTTCAAATCCTGATAGAAGAACTGGAATATTTCTCAAGACCTTTGCAGCTCTACACTGTGGCTGACGCCTGGTTAATTCCAGTCTACCCTCGAAATAGACCCTGAAGACAAATTTCCCCTTAGCATGAATAAAGGGAATTTATTTAATTTATTATTAATCTCAACCGCCGCTTCATCACTTTTTCAGAAAAATGGAATTGATTCTCTATAAAAGTCCATAATGAATCACAACTCCCGCTGCTCAATCGCAACACCCTCCACTTAGTCGCAACTCGGTGAAAGCCGATTTGTTTTTTAAAACAAGTAAATTAAAACTTCTGACCATCAATAATTTTCCCATTTGACCATAATCATCTAACCTAGAAATTTAAAAAATAAAAATAGCCAGATATTTAGTGTCGTTCAACACAAGCAACACAGTTGCATGGCTCAAGTACTATCGCCTCTTAGTAAACAGTGATTAAAGGTGATTAAATCGATCGCTTACAATTCGATAAATCATTTTCGCTTAATAGATAATAGATTTTCAGATAATGGCAACAATTCCTTGCTCCTGACGAGTTGCAATTGAAGGGAGTGGACTGTATTACTACCCAATTTGGTACAGCAGCAATTAGCATAACAAGTTTATTCACTTTTTTTTTTTTTTTAAAGATTGATTTATGAATTTATAGTGTTATTTAAAACAAAATTATTATTAATGTGTGCCAATGTATATGATCTTGACATGGACTGAGATGTGCCCAGCTGTCAGGTTTATCAAAGTTGTTTTTGTTTCAATTGTCATTCATTATTTATTTTTCTATCATTTACTTTTTACCAAGGGGTGTGAAATTATATCAATTGCGTTTTAACTATTTAGTTTTAACTTAAAAATTTTATTTACAGGGAGAAAGAATATGAAAGTGTGAAAGTAAGAGGCACACAGAGGAGCAAAATCTCTTTATGAACGTCGTTTTTGACAAGGACATATCTTACCTATCAAAGTATCTTTGTTTATTTCATGATTATGTTGATTTTAGTTTCATCTGGTGCACTGAATTTATCACATGTATAATATTATTATTTTAAGGTATTGTGAAGTCTACTTTCTCGGAAAAGGAAAAAAACATGAAATTAAGAATGAATCGATTCAATGATTTGTGGTATTGTTTCCATGAGATAGTCAGCAATCTTGAGAGCTGCCCTTTCGAAATGAACTTGTACATGTGTCCATAGATTATGTATTACATTGGGGTCCTCACCTGATGTTCTATAATTTTAGTTTTTATATGCAAGTGGATGATATGCATCCGGCATCTCTTAAGATTTATGTCTCGAGTCATGCAAGTCACCGTCTTATTGGATCATTTTACAAACTGGGCTCTTTCTGTCTGTCTCTTTTCTTTCCTCCTCTCTCTTATAATAATATTTATTACTATAGACATTGGCAGCCAAAGTGCCCCACCAACAAACCTATTGATTTGGGCCTGAGGAAGCTATGCTCAGGGAGGTAACTGAAAGAAAGCAAGTGTAGCTTCAATGCATTGTGATATAAAGACGAAAACGAAAGATGTATTTATTGTCAATATCCCCAAACAAGTACTGGCTCTCAGAATAATCATCATTTATACCCCCTTCACCCCTCCTGGTAGGCTGTGTCTTTCAAAGTCATTCTCAACTCCCATGGAGCATAGCATACAAAAGAGCAGCCTCTCGGGAACATCTTACTAACATCCTGTCAAAGTCATACACTTTTCGAACCCGTAACTCTTTCACTCCCAAGTGAAGTGAGGAAAAATTGCAAGGAGTCTTTTCCGAATGTTTAAAACTTGGGCCTAGCATTGCCATTGGTCACCAAACTCTCAAATAATGTCTATAAATGTTTAATCAAATTTTATCCTCCTCCTTAATTATATTAAGCTATACTTTCTCCCTCTCTATATTTGGATCTTGTCCTTCAGTAATATTCCTCATAGAGGTCAACCCAGTTCCTTCTCAGTTCTCAATTATGTTTGAAATAAGATAACCTATGGATTACATTTCTTAGCGATAGTCTGTTTATTAACGTTGATTTCATGTCATTGCTGTTTGTCATTTAGGCATTTAGGTTGGTTTACTATGGCTTTTAGTTTTGTGTATGCATTTTAAAATATATGTTTGAAGTGGTAACTGCTTTATATAATATGTAAATTAGTGCACCACCATTACTTTATGTTGGCATTGATATTTTTTTGGGGAAAAATGTTAATTTTGTTTTATCCTAAGCCAATTGAGAACCTATTGAAGCTATATCATAGTTATGTCATTAGATGTTGATTTTGTGAGAGGATGCTATTTGCTCTTCCAGTCCAAGTTTATCTGTATATGATCATGGCATTCTGCTGCTTCCAGCTACTCTATAGAGTAGTGATTTGTTTGGACGGTGCAAGTTTTAAGTGATTATTAAGTGACCCGATTTTATATAAAGCGTTGATTAAGATAACATTTTGAAATCTTTTACAAGTAGTTATACATCGTTTTATCAAGTGATAGATGTATTCTTCCATTTTTGGCCTGACAAATCTTTATCAAGTAATTAACGTCAATTTGATTACATGCCATTTTGTGTGGTCTCACAGTTTCTTGGATAAAATTTACAAACAAACATTTGATTTAGAATCTTTTGAATGATTTTTTTTGTTTTGAATGACCACCTTCTATTTTAAATCCTATAATTGAGAAATCTTTACTAGATGTATTTTAAAGCAGATAAATGTTTCTTCTGCATTTCATGATAACATTTCTGAAGGTGGATGAAACAAAGTAAAAAACCTTTTTTGATGACTTGCAATTTTATAATGAGTGTCTGTACTGTTAGATTAATGGTTACTGGTTACTAACTAGTGGTCATGGTGAGCTCTAGCTTATGAGATTTATTAAAAAATTAATTTGCTTTGTTGAAGTAGGCTGGCCTCTCAAAGTCAGATGTCCACAGGCAAGTCTATTACAATGAAAGACATCCTTTTTAGCGAAAAGGCGGGGTACCGCTTGCTGGCTAGAAAGATGATCTAGAGTTTAGCTGAAAGGAACATAGTACATGTAAATTGTGATAGATGAAGCTCAATAATTTTCATCTATAACCTTGATATAATGTTCTCTCACATATTGTCAAAAGACTTTATATTTTGTCTTATTTGGAATCTCCTACTGTGAATATAATGATATGATATGATACAAATTTTAGCAGTACCTTTACTACATTCCCTTCCAAGTGTTCTCTCTCTCTCTCTCTCCCTTTGTCTCTTTCTCTCTCTGTCCCTTTTTCTCTTTCTTTCTCTGTCCCTGCCACTCTCTAAAGAGTACCCTGTTCTCCATAACCCGTCTTCTTTTCTCTGTTCTCATTCATTTATGTACTAATGAATTTGAATACAAAATTAAGATATAGGACCATTTACTTGTTTTATTACTATGGGTTGGTGTATACACATAGTCAGAAAATATTATTATAATAATGAAAATAGTAATGATTCATTTATATAATGTGCTCAGTGGCACTTTTTTACACAAGGCAAGGAAAAATAAAAACATGAATATCACAATAAAGAATTACCAACAGAATAAATGCTCACTCAAATACACAAACTTATCAGTAAAAGCCGAAAAGAATCTTAATATCGACACCTAACAATTTCTAAAACGAATAATGGCAAATAAAATGATATATATATATATATATATCTATTGGGCAGCCAATGAAGAGTACATAAAGTAGTTGGAGTGATATGATCCTTAGAGCTAGTAAGCGTAACAGTTCTAGCAGTTCTATCAGTTACATAGAGATGTAACTGACATATTCTTCATTATTATTATTATCAAATCTCTCTTAAAACAGTCAACACCTCCACATGTAGTAACATTAAAATCCCTTGCAAAGTCACAATTTTTACTTTTTTTATTTTTTAAAATATCTTTTATTACTCCACTTATTAAAACTTTTATCAATACAAATGATGTTAGACTAATTAATGTGTCAATGGTTTTTAAAAAATAAAAATATTATAGTCAGCCTAGTTCCTTATTGGTATTAATTTAGGTTTATATATTTTTAAAAAAATCAGACATAAGCATTTACAGTGTGTCAAATCAATACTCAACAGATGTGTGCATTTACAAAGTTTTGTACTAAGGGTATTTACTTCTTCCTCTCATTCACAGTTCATTTAATGCTCTTCCCAGTCAACATTTCCTCTCACTCTCTCTATACTCTCTGTCTATCCCTCTCTCTAATTCTCTCTCTCTCTCTCTCTCTCTCTCTCTCTCTCTCTCTCTCTCTCTCTCTCTCTCTCTCTCTCTC